>CM029603.1:85355585-85655585 GCA_017311375.1 Mytilus coruscus
TTATAACGATGTAATGAGCCTGTTGTTCTCATACAGAAAAAGAGTTGTGGTTTTTAAAGTCATGCGCTGGAGATGTACAAAGTCTAGTGCTGTAAATTTAAAGTCAAGCGCTGGAGATGTTAAGTCCAGCGCTGTAGATCTAAAGTCTAGCGCTGTAGATCTGAGGTCAAGCGCTGTAGATGCAAAGTCCAGCGCTGTAGGTATAAAGTCCATTGCTGAAGATGTAAACTCCAGAGCTACAAGTTTAAAGTCTAGCTCTGTAGATGTAAAGTCGAACGCTGTAGATATAAAGTATAGCGCTGGATTTATATCTCTAGCGCGCTGGATTCTACATCTGCAGCACTGGACTTTACATCTCATGCGCCAGACATTTTATGTATCTATAGCGCTAGAGTTTACATCTTCAGCGCTGGACTTTATATTTACAGCGCTGAACTTTACATATCCAGTGATTGACTTTTGATATACAGCGCTGCACTTTAGATCTCCAGTACTGGACTTTAGATCTCCAGCACTTATTTTGAGATCCCCAGCACTGGACTTTACATCTGCAGCGCTTGACTTTGAAAAAAAACCGATAGCCTTTTATCTATATGAGACCAACAGGGCTCCGAAAAATAGATACTACACATATTGAACAATTATAATTGTTAAAATGCGTGTTATAATTGTTCAATGTGTGTAGTATCTCGAAACCAAAATACGGACCAACTACTATTTCGTATATTTTGCTGAACTTTACATTATATTTTAATAAAATTAAAAATTATATATGAACACTTTATCTTGTATATCCACAGGGCTAACACTTCATTAATCAGTAACCTACTATGAATACCTATGTTGCCTCCATCACGGGGAAAGGGATAGAGTTGTATGAAGTCTAGTATACCTCATGGTTATCAAAAAATTGAATATCACATCAGCTCAGTAGTCAGTGCTTCCGTACTGATATGGTTTATAACATATCTTTCTTAAATTCTCCGTTTATAAATCTATAAATTATAATTAGGAAACAAAGGTTCCTACCCCTTCGCAAAGTGGACATTAGGTGGACATTAGGTGGATTTGGCTATTCTTTTCAGGCATAGTAGACAATAGGTGGATTTGGCTAATTTTTTTCAGGCAAAGTGGACATTAGTTCGGTGTGAGCCAAGGCTCCGTGTTGAAGGCCGTACATTGACCTATAATGGTTTACTTTTATAAATTGTTATTTGGATGGAGAGTTGTCTCATTGGCACTCACACCACATCTTCCTATATCTATTAGGTAGATTTGGCTATTCTCTTCAGGCAAAAGGACATAAATTTAATTGTTTCAAATTTTTCATGTCAAAGCCTTTTATAGCCGACTATACGGTATGGGTTTTCTCATTGTTGAAGGCCGTACGGTTGCCTATAATTTGTTTACATCCACTTCATTTGAACTTGGGTGGATAGTTGTTTCATTGGCAATCATACAACATCTCCTTAATTTCAAAAGAATGAAGATCTTTAAATTAATTATCATATTAATCAGAATCGACTCATTATGAAAATTTTGCTTTCATTTAAAATAACAATATTTTTTAATGTAGAACAACAGAAAGCTAAAACAATTTATGGAATCGTATAAAATGCGCGGACGGCAAATATAAAATGACATTGTTTCAATACTATCAGATCGGGTTAAATTTTACTCTTAGTTGTTTAGCATTGAGGGTTGGGATGAAAATAGCACAGACAAACTTATCGGATGTATTGACAGGAAACTGACGGACGATGATAGACAAAATATAATACGACAAATTGACGTTGATGAATTAACAATCTTAAGAAAATTAAGTCTGCGAGAAGGGATGGAATTATATTGGAATTTTATCAAATATACTGGGACCTTATCAAAACGGATTTCACTGAATTAGTTAAGGAAGTATTTGACGAAAATGAACTCAGTAAATCGCAATACCAGGAATGTTAACTTTACTATGTAAGGGAGGGAACGAGAATTAATAAAAAAACTGAAGGCCTTTAAGCTTGATAAATACGGATTATTAAATAATATCAAAGATGTTGGCAAAGCGTCTAAAACTGTTGTTAAATAAAATTATTCAACCGAACCAAAAAGATTTTGTAAAGGGTGATGGAAATAGACTTTCACAGGATATTATTAAATATGTAGAAAATGAGGATATATAGTGATTAATCATATTTCTAGACCAACAGCAAGCTTTTGATAGAGTCGAATGGGAATGGCTGATAATGGTTATAGAGGGCTTCAATTCTGGTAATAATTTTGTAGCTGGACAAACATGCTATTTGAAAATGCCAACACTTGTATTAAAATTTCAAACAAATGGGTTTCTGTTGTTATGATATTGTAACTATCATATTTATTTAGTTGGCCTAATTTGTTTTGTGTGGCATATTATACATGTTTACATTGTGTACAAAATAAAATACATTGCGTTACAACTATGCAGTTTAGAAATCACTGGAACAATCATTGATACTAATGGAATGATTAGAACTTTCTATTTCACTTACATAACGTTTCCAGAATGATCATAACAAAGATGCGTAATTTACATTTCTAGCGTTGTCTAGAAATTTCCGTTTGAGTATTTAAATGCAGACCCAAAAGTTAGTTGAATATAGAGATTTAGACATAGACACAGATAGACTTAGACATCGTTAGACATCAACATTCTCAGCAGTTGGATTGACACATTTATTTACAAACTACATCATACTAGATTGTGATCTATTGGATATAATATTCTGTGGATTCCGAGAAGATTTCGGATAAAGAAAAGATAAAAGATTGGACTCATATTTTGACAGTTAAGTTGACATTTCTCTTGTGTAATACTTCATGTAAACTAGTGTATAATAAATCTTGTTAAATTTTATTATTGATTTGTGTCTTTTGTTGGCTACAATTAAAGTCGATTTTTCTGTTCATAACAGAAATTGGGGGCTCAAGTCCGGGATAACGTTAATATCTTATTTAAAAAAAAAAAAAAAAAATTCAGTATTTTTATTAGAACTAGCCAACAAAATTCTACAAAATGGCATTTGATGCCGGTAAATTTTTGAAAACGCCAGACCTGGAGGGGTTTGATAATTTAAAGAAAGAGGAATTAGTGTTGCTTGCTAAACATCTGAAATTAGATTTTAGAGTATCTATGAGAAAACAAATTATAAAAAATTTGGTAATAGACAAATTAATTGATGCAGAAATTTTTGGTGAAGAGGCTCTTGAACTTAAGGTCGAAAATGTTGATGCTATCAAATTAAAACAGCTCGAGTTAGAACATGAATTTAAATTAAAACAATTGGAAAAAGAAAAAGAAGAAAAGAAGGCAGAACTTGAAATGAAAGAAAGGTTAGAGATGGAGAAAATAAAAGAAAAAGAAGATGAATTTAAATTAAAACAGGCAGAACTTGAAATAAAGGAAAGGTTAAAGATGGAGAAAATAAAAGAAAAAGAAGATGAATTTAAATTAAAACAGGCAGAACTTGAAATGAAGGAAAGGTTAGAGATGGAGAAAATGAAAATTGAAATGGCAAAAGAAGAAAGCAACACTAAATTCCAATCAAAATCAGAACATTTTAATTTTGATGCAGCAAAAATATACGTTTGGTTCCCAAATTTTGTGAAAAACAGTTGACCAATTTTTCCACAGTTTGAGAAAATTGCTCAAAATTTGAAATGGCCGAAGCCTTTTGGACTACAATGCTGCAAAGAGTTTTTGAGGGCAAGGCCGCTGAAATTTACTCAGCACTTTCATCAGACAATAGTTCTGATTATGACATGGTTAAAAAGAAGTTTTGAAAGCTTATGAGTTAGTGCCAGAAGCATATAGACAGAAGTTTAGATCTTATAAAAGTTTGATTCACAAACCTATGTTGAATTTGCTAGGAAAAGAAGACATATTTGATAAATGGCTTACGTCAAAGAAAATAGATAACAATTTTAAGAACCTAAGACAACTGATGTTATTAGAAGAGTTCAAGCAATGTGTTCATTTAGACTTAAAACACATTTAGATGACAAAACTGTTGAGACATTACAAGATGCAGCTGTTATTTCCGATAATTATACCCTTTCACATAAAAGAAGTTTCAAAGGTCAAAATTTTAATACTTGAGTGGAAATTACAAGAATCAAAGCACTGAGCGTAGTGATAGTAAGCCTGTTGCACAGAATAAGAGTCAGTCTAGTTATAATATGTCTAGTCCGAAATTTGATACTTTTGAGAAGAAGTCACTGACTTGTGCTTATTGTAAGAAGAATGGTCACCTGATGGCTGATTGTTTCAGACTCCAGAAGAAGAATGAAAGAGATAATAAGCCCAAGACCAGTGCTTGTACGACACCCTGTGTTACCAATACGTTGGAATGTCCTGCGAGTCAGGCTTTTAAGTCCAGTTTTGTGATTACATGGAGGATTATAAACCCTTTATGTCTGATGGGTTTGTTTCTATTGTTGATAATACTACTCCTCAGCCTATTAAGATTTTACGGGACACTGGAGCTTCTCAGTCTTTATTGTTAGAAGGTGTGTTACAAAATTTTGGAAATTATTTAAAATTAAGGAATGTATCTCCCTCATGCAAAGCTCTGATTCCTTGCCCAGCTTTGGCTATACTTTTTGGTCCTTTTTTGTTTATAGCTCTTCATATTTTTAATAAGCTTTGGATTTTCAAATATTTTGGCCTCGAGCATCACTGAAGAGACATTGATTGTCGAAATGCGCATCTGGTGCAGAAAAATTGGTACCGTTTATGTTATTACTACCACTGGGTCGATGCCTCTGCTGGTGGACTGATAGTCCCGAGGGTATCACTAGTTCAGTAGCCAGTACTTTGGTACTGGCATGAAAATACGGATTTTATGTGATTAAAATTTGCTGTTACAAAATTTTGGAAATTATTTAAAATTAAGGAATGTATCTCCCTCATGCAAAGCTCTGATTCCTTGCCCAGCTTTGGCTATACTTTTGGTCCTTTTTGTTTATAGCTCTTCATATTTTTAATAAGCTTTGGATTTTCAAATATTTTGGCCTCGAGCATCCCTGAAGAGACATTGATTATCGAAATGCGCATCTGGTGCAGAAAAATTGGTACCGTTTATGTTATTGCCTTTGTCCGAGGAGACTTCTGTTGGTGCCTCCGTTTTGTTACAAGGTGTGGAGTTAGGTTGTATAGATGTTCCCTCCATCGTATTTATCTAAAGTCAGATTTGATAACTGGACAAGTTGTTGTGGGTGTTCGTCCTAATCTCCCTGTTAAGGGTGTTTCATTATTGCTAGGAAATGATCTAGCTAGGAACAAAGTGGTTGCTGAACCAATTGTTACCAGTGAACCGGTGGTGGATGTTAAATCACATGAAGATGATGCTGAACTGTATCCAGCTTGTGTCGTTACTAGGGCGATGGCTAGAAAACAACAAAATGAGGATTTGCAAGAAGACCAGTTCGATTACATGGACCTTTCTGACACTTTCCTAGCCGACATTGAAGGTCCCGGTAGCTCAGAGAAGGCCGTAAAAGACCACCTAGTATTAGCAAGAATGTAATTATGTCTTGGCCAGACATAAACAGCCATTCATTAGACCGAAGGAAATTTGTTGAAGAGCAAAATAAAGACCCTGAGGTTCTCCAGCTCAGCAAGAGGGCTCAACCACAGGAGGAAGCAGACAAAGTGGCTGAATGCTATTACCATCAAGATGGCATTTTAATGAGAAAGTGGAGGCCCCTGATGCTACCCCAAAGGAGGAATTGAGAGTGGTATACCAAGTGGTGGTGCCTAAGGTCTATAGGCAAGACATTATTGGTCTTGCCCATGACACTCCTTGGCTGGACACTTAGGCATAAGGAAGACTTGTCTTAAGATCTTACAGCATTTCTACTGGCCAAGACTTAGAAATGATGTCGCAGAATATTGTAAATCTTGCCATATATGCCAGGTTGTTGGTAAGCCTAACCAGAAAATACCACATGAAACACTTATGCCTATTCCAGCCTTTGAAGAACCTTTCAGCCGAGTACTCATTGATTGCGTTGGACCTTTACCGAAGACCAAGACCGGAAATGCGTATTTATTGACAATCATGTGTACCTCCACGCGCTTTCCAGAGGCTATTCCGTTAAAGAATATCAAGACACCTACTATTGTAAAAGCTCTGATCAAATTTTTCACGCTAGTAGGACTTCCAAAGTCTATACAGTTGGCCAAGGTCAAGTGAAACCTATTACGGCTAATGTGGATGCAATTACCAAATTTCCTCCTCCTACAAATAAAAACAACTTATGAGATATTTAGGCATGATTGGATTTTACAGAAAATTTTGTTCAAATTTTGCTACTGTTGTTCAACCATTGACTCATCTTTTACGGAAAGATTCTAAATTCATCTGGAGTGAAAATTGTCAAAACGCTTTTGAAAATAGCAAATCACTTTTAATTAATAATCCAGTTCTGATCACTCCAGACTTTGGAAAACAATTTAAACTTGCCGTTGATGCAAGCGATGTAGGCGTTGGAGCAGTTTTATATCAGGAAACAGATGATAATGTTGAAAACCTATATCATATTTTTCTAAGAAATTAGATAAACATCAGAAAAATTATTTAACTATTGAAAAGAGTGTTTTGCAATGTTGTCTGCACTTCAACATTTTGTTGTATATTTAAATCCCACTGTGCATCCTATTCTTCTTTATACTGATCATAATCCTCTCACCTTCATACATAAAATGAGAAACAAGAACCAGAGATTGACTAGGTGGAGTTTATTGTTACAGGAATATGATGTTATTGTAAAACATATTAAAGGTAAAGATAATGTAATAGCAGATGCTTTATCTAGAACTTATTAAAACACTGTATATATACTATGTATTTTTGTACATATTATTCATGAAAAGTTTTTGTTACACTCAAACTTTTTTAAGGGGAGGTGTTATGCTATTGTAACTATCATATTTATTTAGTTGGCCTAATTTGTTTTGTGTGGCATATTATACATGTTTACATTGTGTACAAAATAAAATACATTGTGTAACAACTATGCAGTTTAGAAATCACTGGAACAATCATTGATACTAATGGAATGATTAGAACTTTCTATTTCACTTACATAACGTTTCCAGAATGATCATAACAAAAGATGCGTAATTTACATTTCTAGCGTTGTCTAGAAATTTCCGTTTGAGTATTTAAATGCAGACCCAAAGGTTAGTTGAAAATAGAGATTTAGACATAGACACAGATAGACTTAGACATCGTTAGACATCAACATTCTCAGCAGTTGGATTGACTCATTTATTTACAAACTACATCATACTAGATTGTGATCTATTGGATATAATATTCTGTGGATTCCGAGAAGATTTCCGGATAAAGAAAAGATAAAAGATTGGACTCATGTTTTGACAGTTAAGTTGACATTTCTCTTTGTGTAATACTTCTTGTAAACTAGTGTATAATAAATCTTGTTAAATTTTATTATTGATTTGTGTCTTTGTTGGCTACAATTAAAAGTCGATATTTCTGTTCATAACACTGTCTAAATCCTTTTCACCAAGCAGATCAATAAGACAATGATGTAATATAGCCCCTTTTATTCATAATACAAGCGGAACCAAGGGCATGTGCCATTCGCGCAAATGTAGAAATACAGGAATCAAAATACGAATGGAAAACCGCCATATTGAAACTAAATTATCAATGTCTGCGGACGATACCAATGGAAAACCGCCATATTGAAACTGAATTTTCAATGTTTGCAGACGATACACAACTTATAAACAAATAAATCCGAACAATTGGCTGAAAAGCCTCTGAAATATATGAAAAAGCCTTCGGTTCCAAAATTAACTTCGATAAAACAAAAGGTTTGTTTATTGGGAGGCTAAAGGGCAAAAACCAAGGTTAAAAAAAATTCTAAATCAAGGTTATTAACATAAAAGCTTTAGGGTGCAATATGGTCATAGAATTAATAAAGGTAAAAAAATGTATTCACGTTTGAAATACAAGAAATTTAACTTACAGAGGTTAAGTATCGATTATAAAAAATCGTAGTGGTTTCCGCGGACCTGTATCTCGCCTACGATTGTTGCTGTCAGTGTAAAAGTGTAATGCTTACTTAAAAAGTGACTACATTTTTCAGTAAAATACAGAATTAAAAAAGAAATTCAAACTTTTCTCTTGATGCTTTTTCTTGGTCTTTAAGATTAGCTTTTGTCCAACTTTCATATTAAAAAATGCAAACTATGTTTGACTTTTTACAGCCATATAAAATATTGAGAAATTCAAAGCTGTAATTTGTGTTTGTTTTGTTTTTGTTTTTGTTTTGTTTTATTTTTGTTATTGTTTTTGTTTTTGTTTTGTATTTTTTGGGGGAAGGGGGCTATCTGATGAACATTTAGATAAAGCTTGATTGTCTTCTTTTATTCACCTGTGACAAATAAGGGTTACAAGAGCGCAATTAATTGTTTACCTTTACCGGCAAGTTTTTTTACCCCAAGATGGTACTCAGATTGGAATCTTGTTCGGCTTCTGATTGGATGATACAGGATTGGAATTACTTTTAATTGAAAGCTTATCCAATTAGATTTAAAACTTCCAGAAAATCAAATTCATATTTTACAAAGTAAAGAAAATATATTCAATTTCTGCACGTCAGAGTCATTAAAATTTCATTTTCATTAAGCGAAAAAAATAGATGTTGTTTTTCAACTGCAACTTTTGCAGCATGACCATATACATTTGTTTGACTGTTAAGCAACGCTGACATTTCTAGTAACAGGAACTACTACCCATTTTTATCTAGTTTTGTAGTCACAAATAAGTGAGAAATAAAATATGAAACACCACTGTTACCCTATGGAAAATGCATTACAAATAACTGCACTCTTGTAACCTAATGAACCAACCAACTGTCAAAATATTACCTTCTAGAAAAAATATTAATTTATCATAACATTCCAAAATGAGCAGTTTGCACTTATTTAAATGCTAACATTTAGGAATATGTAATTTACTAAAGCATCATAAACAGTAACGGTAAGGTTTGAAAGGAATAATGTATCAAGATCATGGTTATACTATATATATATATAAGGGTGTAATTCCATTAAACTAATTATGGTTTTGGACGAGTTTATGCTAAAAAATCATATAAATTGAAATAACATGGTATAATTAATTTTGGGACGATCAAAATGGGGTGGGGCTTATACCTCTATACCCCTCCCCACCTGGATCAGCCATTGGTAATACTGTTTTAAAATAAATTGCTTTAAGAAAATATATACGTTTGCCATTATTTTGCATGCCTTTTTATTTGATATGCCGGATACCATCTGAATTTCTATGTAATAGCCAGATAAAGAGCTCATTAGTACATATAATGCTCATGTTACATTTTGGTTATTGCAGAATCTAATTATAGATAGTTTTAGTATATATCAGTACAGACATGATTTACTTTTTAAATTTCATCTTTTTATTGACTGTCAAAGTGCTTTATATTTGCGTTTTAATTTAGAGTTAGCCTTGTGTGTACTAGCGTTGTGCTGTTTGTTTATTATTTATTTGCATGCTTAAATTTTTGTTTTATTTGTTACTGTATATATTTTCATATAACCAATGAAAAGCTCATCAAAGGTTTTAATTTGTTTGAAATGTTTGTCAATAATTAATTATAATTCAAACTTCATTGACAAATGTCATTGATCAAGTTTGAATATCGGAATAAGAAACCCTGGTGGAATGAAACTTTGAGTAAATTATGGTATGAGATGTGTGATGCTGGAAAATCATGGAATAAATGTAATAACTAGCATCCAAAACAGCTAAAAGCTAAATACGTACAAAAAAGGAAACATTTCGATAGGGAAGTCCAAAAAAGTGAGAGTAAATATTGGTATGATATGCAGGAGCAATTACTCTCTGAATCTAGCAAAAATCAGCATATGTTTTGGAAAAAGATTGGTAAAATAGGTATTGCAGAAAGCCGTAAACGTGTAATTCCTATGGAAGTAATCGACGATGATGGTAATGTAAGTTCTGAATTAACAGATGTTCTTGATAAATGGAAATCTGAATATTCAGAATTGCTTAACCAGCAGAACAGTTCGATTAGGGTTTCTAATTCTTGTACCAGTATTAATGAAGCGAGTACTTTTAATGATTTTTGTTGACGGAACGGAACCCATTTCGTTTCAGGAAACAGTGCATGCTATTGAAAAGAAACAAAGGGGTAAATCTGCTGGCATTGATAACCTACTGGGAGGTTTTTCTGAACCAGAGTTCAGCTCTATTTCTATACCATTTATTTGATATTTCAAATTGTTTTAGATATGGTAATGTTTCCGATCTATGGAATAGAATTATTATGAATCCTATTCCTAAATCTAACATGTCAGACGCGAGAGACCCCTTTGTTATAGAGGATCGCCCTGGCAACAGTGTCTTACAAATTGTACTGTAATATACTGAACGATAGATTAGGCCAGTGGGTAGATGATAACAATGTACTGGCTGACGAGCAGAATGGTTTCCGGCAACAACGTAGTACAATTGACCAATTATCTAGTCTTACTAATTTGATTGATGTTAGAAAAACATCGTAAATCAACCTTTGCGCCTTTATTGATTTTAAAAGGCTTATGACACTATACAAAGGGATATTTTATGGTATAAACTAAATAAAATTGGTGTTGCGCAGACTTTTTGTTCTGCTATTAAGTCAATTTATACAAATGTTTTATGTTCTGTAAGAATAAACGGTCATTTCACAGACTGGTTTGATGTAAACTGTGGCTTGAAACAAGGATGTCCCTTGTCGCCCATTTTGTTCAACTTGTATATTAATGATTTAGTTACATTTCTTAAGTCCTTTGACTGCGGAATAGAAATAGGTGATGAAAAACTGTGTATTTTATTATATGCTGATGACGTTGTTATTATAGCAAACGACGAAAAAGAGCTACAACTTCTGTTAAATGCTTTATCTACATGGTGTGAAGACAATTGTATGACAATTAATGCAAGCAACATTTTAGACCGCCATCTATACCGAGATCTGATGTAATTTTTAATTGTAATGGTCATACTATTAAGTTTTCAAGTAATTATGCTTATCTTGGTCTCGTTTTGAACGAACATTTAAACTGTAATATTACTGCAAAAGCCGTTGCATCCTCAGCAAATAGAGCTTTAGGGTTGGTAATAGCCAAGTGTAAACTTTTAGGTGGTGTTTGTTTCGATGTATTTGTAAAATTATATGAAAGTTTGGTTTGTCCTATAGTAGAATATGGAGCAGGAATATGGGGTGTAAAACATATTCTTGTATAAATTCCATACATAATAGGGCATGTAGATTTTTATTTGGAGTAGGAAAATATGCACCAAATGCTGCAGTTACTGGAGACTTAGGTATAACACCTATTTTTGATAAGCAGTGGAAAAGTATTATTCGTTTGTGGTGTAGATTTAATAACATGAGCTCAAATCGGATAAATGCAAAAGTTCATAAGTGGGCTGATAGTATGAGTATTAAGCACAAGTGTGTTAAAAACAGGATTTTTTTAGTATGGAAAACCTTCTGTGAACTAAATTTAAGTCATTTATCGTGTCCTGAAAATATGGACATTAACTATGTTGTAAAACTTTTTATGTCAAAATTACACGATAAACATGTCGATAATTGGCATGCTGTTTTACATTCTGATAAATCTATATCGGGTAGAGGTGGCAATAAGCTACGATCGTACAGATTGTTTAAAGAAAATTTTGAACCGGAGGAATACTGCAAAATAGCTTTACCCTTCAGTCACAGAAGTGCTTTCGCCAAATTTAGATGTGATGTTGCTCCCTAAGAATTGAAACAGGAGATATGAAAACATTGTATTAGAAAACAGAGTGTGTCATATATGTGACGGTTTTATTGAAGATGAAGCGCATGTTTTATTAAGATGTCCTCTTTATGACGATTTTAGAAACCATTTATATTAAATTGCTGAAACTTTTAATGAAAATTTTAATACTTTAGATAATAACCAAAAGTTAGTGTTATTCTCAGATGTAAATATGATTGATTACGTGTGTGTGCCAAAACCTGTTATTTGATTATAAAAAGGCGTTGAAATTTTATATATTGTAAATAGTATTTTATTTCATATTGTTTAGTGTATTATATCTATGCATTTTAATAGTCTCTTCTAATTCTGTATAGAATGGCTCTCATTTTATTTAGTATTGTTTTACAATGTATAAATATTGATTGTACTTGTTGAGATATGAGATTTTCTTCAAACTTTTTTTCTGCACTAGTTGGTTTATCGAATATACTGTTGTGACAAGGACTAATTATAAAATGGAAAATGCATGTTTAAAGTCAAAAGTATTAATACATATCACAAAAGTAAGCTTTGTCTTTAAAATTAATCTTTTAAGTTATCATGCATTTACCAGAGACATTAAAAAAATCTTGCATTTTTACACACATGGTAACTTGCTCAAATATGTCTTAAATGTTTATGGAAATGTTATATGAACTTTTCTTTATCTTTTGTGTGGTCCTGTGAAACAGTTTTAATCTTTTAAACTGACGTATTTCCTATGTCTATAATGTGATGAATATCGAGAGTTGCCTCCCAAACACCATGCATTTGACCCTTTCAGGTCTTTCAGGACAAACAATTAATTGGGAGTAGCTTTCAGTAGTCTCCATTAAGAACAGTTTGTGTGGTTGTTAAAATGTTTTGTATAAGCTATAGTTTCAACAATAAAATAACTGAAAATCAAATAAATATCATGCACCCAATTACAGAATTACAAGACTTTTTATGCCAATGACACTCAACTGAATTTTGAATGATTTGTACATGCGAGCAATGACAAAACATTAATTTCTAATGACATGGTTATAAAAATAAGATGTTAATGACTGCCAATGAGGCAACTATCAATCAGAGTTCATAACACGAACGAATATAAAGCAATTATAGGGTACCGTACAGCCTTCAACAATCAAAACCCATACAAGCTGTCATAAAATTAATATTTATCTTTTAAACATTGTTGTTAATATTCATGAATTATCTCCTTTTTGACAATGTTGTTTATTATGTTCTAATTCGTACGGTGGCAGAATGCGGCCATGAAAGAAAAAAAAATGTTGTTCCCTCAAGATACTATGTCGTTCCCTCAAGATGTTATGTTGTTCCCTCAAGATACTATGTCGTTCCCTCAAGATGTTATGTTGTTCCCTCAAGATGCTATGTCGTTCCCTCAAGATAGTTAAATCGTTCCCTCAAGATATTATGTCGTTCCCACAAGATAGTTAATATATTAATATAATTTTATTGCTATGTTATGGGAACGACATAATATCTTGAGGGAAC
This sequence comes from Mytilus coruscus, assembly GCA_017311375.1. NCBI lineage: Eukaryota > Metazoa > Mollusca > Bivalvia > Mytilida > Mytilidae > Mytilus > Mytilus coruscus. The sequence goes on from CM029603.1 coordinate 85,368,982, forward strand.
GACATAATATCTTGAGGGAACGACATAGTATCTTGAGGGAACGAGATAACTATCTTGAGGGAACAACATAACATCTTGTGGGAACGACATATCATCTTGAGGGAACGACATATCATCTTGAGGGAACGAGATAACTATCTTGTGGGAACGACATAGTATCTTGAAGGAACGAGATAACTATCTTGTGGGAACGACATAATATCTTGAGGGAACGATTTAACTATCTTGAGGGAACGACATAGCATCTTGAGGAAAAACATAACATCTTGAGGGAACGACATAGTATCTTGAGGAACAACATAACATCTTGAGGGAACGACATAGTATCTTGAGGGAACAACATATTTTTTTCTTTCATGGCCGCATTCTGCCACCGTACCGATTCAACACTGTAATTAGATCTTTGAATATTGTTTTTATTGGTATAAATATTGATTTTGTTATCAGTAAATTAAAATCATACTAAAATAGTTTTGTTATACACATATGCATCTTAACGGTACTACAATCTGTTGATACCTTCATTTTGGCATTGCACAAGGTCATGTTTTTCTCTGACTGTTAATGACGTCTTTACACTAAATCCATTGGATGTTGGATGTGTACTGATTGATATTTTAGTCTTAGATACATGATTTTTTTATTAGTTGTTATTGGCTTTGAACTAGCTGTCAGTAACTGTGAGTACTCTCAGATCTGTACTTAGTGTCCTTTTTGTTGTTAGGGATGAGGGATGGATAAATATCCTGCCACGTCCGGTCTGTGTTTATATTTGATGTGTTTCTGCTTTGTATCGATCTGATGAGTTCAGAATTTTCAACTGATTTTTATAGTTTGTTCTTTTGTTGTGCTGTTACACCACTGTCCCAGGTTAGGGAGGGTTGAGCGTTCACAAACATGTTTTCCATTCTCAATTTTATTAATCCCGCCACATTCTTTATGTGCCTGTCCCAAGTCAGGAGCCTGTAGTTCAGTGGTTGTCGTTATCTGTCATATTTGTTTTTTGTAAATTGATTTGTTATAAATTCGCCCATTAGTTTTCTCAATTGAATTGTTTCATATTTTTCATGTCAGGGCCTTTTATAGCCGACTATACCGTATGGTTTTCTTTCATTGTTGAAGGCCGTACAATTGCCTACAATTGCTTACATCCACTTTATTTGAACTTGGTGGATAGTTGTCTCATTGACAATCATACCTCAACTCCTTATTTTTATATAAATGGTTACTAGGTTATTTTGTATCAAATAGGGTGGTTGCTAAGCACTTTTGACAAGAACTTGACTTCTTACTGTTGACCTGTAGACAAAATAGTGGCTTTAATCATCCAGGACATTTTCCTTTCGTTTTGTTTGCTTTTTCTATTATATTTTCTTACAAAATCCAATTTATATAGCAAGGTCAAAGGTCAATGTCATTTAATGCTCAATAGTTTTCAAATCTTAATCATTCAATAGTAATAAAATTGAGAATGGAAATGGGAATGTGTCAAAGAGACAACAACCCGACCACAGAACAGACAACAACAGAAGGTCACCAATAGGTCTTCAATGCAGCAAGAAATTCCGCACCCGGAGGCGTCCTTAAGCTGGCCCCTAAACAATTATATATACTAGTTCAGTGATAATGGACGTCATACTAAACTCCAAATTATACACAAGAAACTAAAAGTAAAATAATACAAGACTAACAAAGGCCAGAGGCTCCTGACTTGGGACAGGCGCAAAATGCGGCGGGTTAAACATGTTTATGAGATCTCAACCTCCCCTATACCTCTAGCCAATGTAGAAAAGTAAACGCATAACAATACGCACATTAAAAGTCAGTTAAAGAGAAGTCCGAGTCCGATGTCAGAAGATGTAACAAAAGATAGTAATAACTGTTTTCGCCTTATCTTAATAACATGGTCGAATTTCTAAAGAAAAAACAAAATGACACATTTTGGTTTCCATAGCAACCATCCTAGCACCCTGAATCTCCAATATTTTGTTGTAAAATATTGACTAGAAACATTGATACTTTATATTCATTACCACAACTTAAATGGAGGTGGATGCAAAACTGTATGCTTCGTTCATGCAAAATGTGTAGGGATTTCGTTACCATAAATTACGTAAAACTTTTACTAAATTCTTTCATAGATACAAAGATTTGATTAGTAAATTTGGCTAAACCTGTAGAAAACTGATTAAAACGGTATTTCACATCCTAAATTTTAAGGTAATATTATACTTACAGCGCGGAAATCAAACTTATTAGTAAAGGTTATCTTACCAATGTTGTAATTAGATCTTTGAATATAGTTTACATTGGCACTAATATCGATTTTGTCATCAGGAAACTAAAACATAACTAAATTTGTATTCTTTTCAAACGGGATGTATAAAGACACACCCACGTTCATTTTGATCTATAAAGAGGTTAACTCCTAACTATCTTACTGCCTGTCGATACATTTATTTTTGGCATTGCACAAGTCCTGTCTTCTTTGACAGTCCATGACGTTAAAATACTAAATCCCTGGGATGTGCTTTAGTTGATTTTAGTCTCTGATGCATGATTTTTATTACTAGTATTAATTGTTTTTGGCTTTTAACTAGCTGTCAGTAACTGCGAGTACTCTCAAATCGTACTTTCTTGTTTATTTGACCTGTTGATACTAATTGTAAATTTCTTTTTGTTATTTAATGTTTACTTGTTCAGGGTTATATCTGGTTTATATACCAGCTTTGATAAGTGTTTGGTATTACTATAAATTTTCACTTCTTCGAACTATAAACATCAAAATTATTTATTTTGTAAAATATATCCTTTCTCCATTTGAACTGTACACGTATACCTAACAACAAAATTACTTTCATTTACCTGTTTTAAAGTAGTTGCAAATGGCTGATATTTTTGTTCAAGCATATTGTTTTTCTTAAATTGTTTAACATTTCACAGCGGTGTAACATGTTACTTTAATTATTCTTCCCTTAGTTTATATATTTTGTATTTACATTGTATCATAGATCAAATTTATTTGTTCAGTGTATGTTCACTGGTGTTAATATGTCTTTTGATTGAGTTAAGCCATTTCAATTGATATTTTATAGTGTGTCTTTCTATGTTGTGATGTTACACTATTGTTTCAGATAAGGGTGAAAGTTTGGTACCATTAAAACGTTTAAACCCGCTGTAATTGTTTGCACTTGTCCTAAGTCAGGAATCTGATGCTCAGTAGTTATCGTTTGTTGATGTAGTTCATAAGTGTTTCTCGTTTCTCGTTTTTATATAGATTAGACCGTTGGTTTTCCCGTTTGAATGGTTTTACGCTAGTAATTTTAGGCCTTAATAACTTGCTGTTCGGTGTGAGCCAAGACTCCGTGTTGAAGACTGAAATTGACCTATAATGGTTTACTTTTATAAATTTTGACTTGGATGGAGAGTTGTCTCCTTGGCACTCATACCACATCTTCTTATATCTATATAATTTGCCTTCACAAATGCAATGAAAATGACCTCTGTTCCTGCGATTGTGACAATATTCAGACAAGATGCTATTTATATATGACATTGCTGTTATGTTTGTTAAGTATCATGTTTCTGAAAATATTAACAAATATCATTAAAAGATCTAGTTTTGTTTCAGAATGCCTGCAAAGTAGTTGTTTTATCAATGCTAAATTCCCAAAATGTACGGGAAAACTCATTGACTTTGTTGCCATGGCAACGTGGCCTAGCAACACTTTGTGATGCATTCTACTTACTTTTCACCTAATTATACGGTCAGACTAAGTTTCAGGAAAATAGGTGACAATGTGTGCCGACCCTCCCCTTTATATGAAATAGTTGGAGGTTACAGAGAATTGCTCTTAAATATTGAATGGAGCGAAAATTGCCAACCATCGTTGTTCACACTCTATTCTATTATGTGGAAAACAAAATTTGTAAGCATGCAATTCATTCCCGTTAAACTTTTCAAATTCCATTCAGAAATAAAAACCCCAGCAGTTTATCAACATTTTAATAATGATACAAAACACAATGTATTATAAATAAATATAACTCAACGATGATTTTCAGTATGATCTATGATTAACATTTGACTCAAACCATGTTCTAAAATAGACTAATCTTAAAATAGAATGTTGAATATTCATTAAAACAGATCCCATAACAGAAATGAGTCTGAAAATACCGTCAAGCTATGATGTAATAGAAATACCAACCGCAGCAGCCGTCATTTTTTCTGGTTTTTTTTCTTCTCAATTCTATGGTTACCTAATGAAATGTATTTTCAATACAATAAATGAATGAATAATAAAGATTTTACAAAAATAAACAAAGTTTAACATTATGTTATACCGAAAATGATAATTAAAAATGGTCAAGGTATGGATTTATAGAAAGGCATCTAAAAAGCCAACACAGTTTAAAGGATTAACATTTAGCAAATATATATATAAATAGAAGAAAGTTTTCATTTCTGTATTGTTTAAGTTTTAAGCTATTTTCCTATTTTTTATTTTTGCCCATTTTCTCTGTTTTTTTTTTTTATTATAGTACCCCATTATACTCTATTCCTTATTTTTCATCTCATTTTGTCTATTCTCCCCAGCCCCCATTGTTTGTTTCTCTAACAGCAATCCCCGTTTTGAGGTCTGGTTGGAGTTTACAGAATACAGAAATATAGAAATGAACAGAGAATATATGCAAAATATATGAAGGATAGACAGAATAACTGAGGAAAATAAATGAATCAGGTAATACTTCACTGATTTCAGAAATGAACAATATACAGAATAAGAAATCATCTAATTACAGAAATTCTGAAAATTTTAATTGTAAAATCATTTTCATGAGAATTTGACAGAATAAGCGTTATTTTTAATTATAAAAAAAAGTTTTAGAAATTTAAAGAAAACAGAAATTATAGAGGGTGGACAGGGTGTCCTTGATTCTCACTTCCCTCCCCTTTACTCTTTAGTTAGACTAAAATCGGTCAAAAAAATTTCCCAGAATATTCCTTTTTACATCCCCGTCTCCTTCTTCTCCCGGTTCCCAACCCTGACTCCCGCTTCCTATCCCCTGACTCCCACTTAAAGCCTCTTCATTTCCACATTGCCTCACCTCTATCCACCCCCACAAATCAAGGATTTGTATAGTTAACTAACTATACAAATCCTTGCTCAAATCAAGGACCCCCATCCATAGTATACACTCTGTTTTTGAAAGGCACTTCAATATGTTAAAAGAATATCAATAAAAATATAAACATAATTTAATTCAAAGATATTTGTGTAAAATGATTTAAAACATTTTGTTCAGTTAACATCCAATAATGACTGATCGCGCCAGCGCTCTGCTCCACTAAGCGCGACCATATGTTATTTACAGTGGATAAAATTATATATAACAATGATAAAATAATTTTCCTGCAATAAAACATGATTCGTTTATTCTTTGGTAAAGAGATCACATAATTGATGAGAATGAGAAGGCACATATAATCATTACACAGGTCGAGACAACTAGAATTTTCAGGTCAAGTATAAATATTTGGGTATTAATTTTCCCAAATTACACATTCTAAGAAATTGTCCAATCAATCCAAGGAACTACAATGCATTGTGGGCTACTACGAGTTTACAATCACTTAAGAACACGTGGAATTGTTAACTAGTTAAATCGTTTTAGAAGAACGGGACACATGCTTCTCTATGCTCAAGGAATTTTCGTATCATGTTTTCTTACACCTTTCTTAGAACAATGCTCTTGAGAAAAATAGTAAAATGGTCTTTTGGTCTCTTGTTGAGAGTTGTCTCATTGGCAATCATACCACATCTTCTTATTTTTATAGTAATCCTGCCGAATATAAAGCATGCTCCGGTCGCGCGGAGTTTCCAGCTGCAAAGCCACTGTGATTTAAAGACAGACACAGAATATCTGCATTGGTTGTGTTGACTTTTTGACAGGAGCTACTTTAAAAGTCAGTTCATCTAAATTACTATTCGCAATGACTTGTTATATACGTGAACTATATATGGACGATTTAGTGTAAGATCTTGACACATGTGGTTCTGGGTAAAATGTAAATGTAATCATGTGGTACTTAACCCATAATGCATTGCAACACACTCGTTTGATTGGTTTCATTGAGCTAACGTAAACAATAATGATTATATGTAAATAAACAAATTACATGCGGGGGAGGGGCATTAATATGACAACTAATGTATCCATAAAATGTACCCGACCTGTTAAACAATGTTGCAAACATTTTAACACAAACAAACTATCTATAATTATCATTAAACAATGCTTCATAAAAAACAAACGATTAACCATGCACTCTGTCTCAAACGTGACTTCATATTTTCAAGGACGTTTATTTTTCATTTGAAAAAGTGTACATAAGGTTTTGCTTTAAATGGTCGAATCAAAAATAATCCCTCTTCAGTCATCCTAATTCATGCTACCCACACAGTTTCAATTTAAATGCAATGTTATGAATATCTTCTAGAATGGCAGAGTTACCCCATAATGCACCATAAATGAATTATCCGATTGAGTGTCTCCATATATCTGTCGTCCTTTAGTGTGTATTCGTTATTTCTTTACACTTGAGTAGTAGCCAAGAATATTCTTCACTAAAGTTGGTGTCATGACCTTTTTAATCCCTAAAATAAAAAATACATATTTTTTTTTATATTTTAGATTACGAAATTTTCGCAAGTTTACGTATAATAGTTATGAGTTGCATATATATGAATCCTATGTCACACTTGAAAATTCCACTGCAAATAAAAAAGGAAAGTATGCCGAACAGTCTGTAGTGATATGAAAAGTGATTAAACGTTACCAGATATCAAGCAGTGATGACACGTTTCTTGTTTGATTTCATGTAGTGACGACACATTACCAGGTACATGTATCAAGCAGTTATGACACATTTCTTGACTTCATGTAGCGATGACACATTTCTTGATTTCATGTAGTGACGACACGTTTCTTGGTTTCATGTAGTGATGACACGTTTCCTGATTTCATGTAGTGATGACACGTTACCCGGTACATGTATCAAACAGCGATGATACGTTACCAAATATCAAGGATTGATGACACGTTACAAAATATAAAGGAGTGATGATATGTTACCAAATATCAAGGAGTGATGACACGTACCAAATATCATGCAGTGATGACATATGTACGACACAAAATATCAAGAAGTAGTTACACGTTAACAGATATCACAACAAGTAAACAGAAATCGTACTGTGATGACACGTTAACAGATATCACAAGTTAACAGATATCTATTGTGATGACACGTTTACAGATATCATTAAGTTAACAGATATCGTATTGTGATGACACGTTAAAAGATATCGTATTGTGATGACACGTTAACAGATATCATTAAGTTAACAGATATCTATTGTGATGACATGTTAACAGATATCATAAGTTAACAGATATCTATTGTGATGACATGTTAACAGATATCATAAGTTAACAGATATCTATTGTGATGACACGTTAACAGATATCACAAGTTAACAGACATCGTATATTGTGTTCCTATTTTTCTAACTGTTGGGATATTGAATATGAAGTTTAGAAGCGCAATATCCTAAATATTTGACCGAGACATAAAAAGTTATATAGGAATCGAATTTACGCTCACGAAGAGTAACTCTTTGTTCGATTGTTTTTTTTAATAGACAAGCAACTTAGATAAATAAAGCATCCCCTTTTCTGGAGATAGAACACTTCACTACAAACAATGATGTTTTAGAAATTTATCCTTATATTTCTCTTGGAGATAGAACATGGATTTTTTTATCTGTGTAATATCCCCAATTCTGGACTGTTGGATTTGCAAAGAATTGCACATAGATTGAATTCAAACCATGCAAACAATTTAAGCATAGTACTACTAACTAAAGACAATTTTAATAACAATTATCTTACAGCAAAAATACATGAAAAATAGTGGAGATACAACACTATGAAAATATTTTTCTTTGAACTAAATAGATGAATAAGCTATTATAATCCAATGTGAGTGTAGAGATAGAACAGTGTAGTTTTAACAAAAACTCGCAGAGTGTAGAAATCTCGTATAATAGTGGTATAGGGAGATATGTGCCTTTATTACTTGGATATCAAATATATAGCTATCTCCATTTTTATCAAAAGTGGACATATAACACTATAAGATTCACACGACGATATATCACAAGTTAACAGATATCGTTGTGTGATGACACGTTAGCATATATCAAATTGCGATGACCATTTACCATATATATCAAGTAGTGATGACACGTTACCAGATATTCAGAAGCCTTAACACGTTACCGTCTCCCTGCATCTAGTCTCATTTTTACTTTTGGCCCAAGTTGAAAAAAAAAATTCTCTATCAAGTTTTACTGTTGGTGCTATTTGTATGTTCTTCTAAATTCAAAATATGGATACGGTCATATGTGCCAATATATTTTTCTTATGATACTTTTTTACAACTTTTTTTTTTCAATGAAAAGCAAGAATACAAAAAAAATATTTCTACATACCGCCATAACTTCTTTTTCATCTATGTCAACAACGACTCGTGTATAGAGATGGTTAAAGTCTATTTTTAATACTTTATATTTTAGGCTATTAATGCCATCTGTTTTAAAATATTTTTTACTTTCTTTCAGCATTTTAAACCTGTAATGAATAATGATAAATGCTATAATCATACAGGCATTTCAGATTTCAAATATGCTGTTTAAACCCACATCAGAAGTAATATTAATCTTAATGAATGGTAATAGTGCTTGAGATTAATGTTGAATCAAAACACAAGAGCAAATGATTTGATTTTGATTTTGGTGTTTTAACGCCACTTTTAAGCACCGCTTTTGGGCTATTTCGTGGCGGCCAGTTTTATTGGTGGAGGAAGCTGGAGTGCCCGGAGAAACCACCGACCTTCGATAGGAAAACTGACAATCCTAGTCAATTAAGATTGAGTCGAGTGCACCCGCACGAGCGGGGTTCGAACCCACAACCTCAGTGTTGACTGGCTAGTGCAAGAGCAAATGTCTTTTTAGCTTCTGGAGGAATTTTTAACATCGAAAGTTTTGACCTTACCACCTAGATTTGGGGCAGCCATTGCTCCCATAATTCTGCCACGTTCCCACAAGCAGTTGTCTTTGAAAAAATACCTCCATGTATATACCTTAATAGTGTTCCCCACTACATTGTACTGCATGGTCTTAAGGGTGTACTTAGGTGAAATTAAAAAAAAATCTAGAATTTAAAATTGATACTATAAGTCAGAAGAGCATTAGTTAAGAAACAAAATAAGCTATAAATATTGATAGGTTATGGAGCTCCTTTTCGAGATATTTAATCTTTAAAAAATGGCGGGAAAAGGCTGACTCGGACTTTTACCTTATATTCGCATTGGTATTATTTGGGTTTCAAATCGAAAGAAAAGAAATCTAGAATCTGCTTAAATTTTGGAGAAAATTACTTTTTTATGAGCTATTGTAGTCTTATATGAAAAGAAAAATGGGAGTTATGGGGCAAAATATTTTACCTTGTATACTAGGAAAAATATCAAGGAGTTCGAAATCTGACAAAAATTCCTAAACCTGACATAGTACATCCGTTAGGTAGAACTATTTCCCTTTACTTTGAAGATTTATAATAACCCAATTCCACTACCAGAAAATGTATGAAATATTTGCCACTGGATGTTAAATCAATCCGCTGACTATTTCACATATACTAAAAAAGTACATTAAAAAATCTCTAGCTTACATGTTAAAATGGCAAGCTGTACTTGTTTATACTAGTAAAGGAAAATTTGAATATATTTGTCGATTTCAAGCTATAGAAATTGTATAGCAAAATATTAATATGGTACCTTAGAAATACATATAATTGATAAATAATAAGTATCAATGAAGTTGTCAGATAGAAACTTCTAGTAACATTGAATTACAAATAGAGGAAATTCATGAAATTGAGGTTCCTGCAATTTAACTGAAATGAATAATATGTCTTTAAAAATGAATTTGATTTCAGTCATACGTCATTACCTTCCAGGATTAGCTTTATTTCCTGTTTCAGTTCCATGTTTAATCATTTTATAACGAGCTATTTCCATAGCATATCGGGTCACTTTATATCCAGCGTTGTGAATTCTAAAAAGAAAAAAAAATATCAGAAAAATGAAAAGAATATGAAAAATTGAGTTGTCTCTCTTTTCTTGTTCAATCGATCAATGGAGGAAAATTTCTTTTCATGGTTTAAATACATACATGTCTATCTTCTTTTTGACGTGTGACCTTGAGTATTGGCAACCAAGAAAGGCCGTTCTTGTATATTTTGATCACAAATACATTATTTTCTATTGTTTTCCCATTATTCTCTATTCTGTAACCGACCCTCATAGTACAATTCCAAACCAAAATGTGAAAAAATGGGTGCCGTATTGATGTGAATATATCTTTCTGACGCATGCTCCATACCTATTCCACATATCATCGTCTTCACCTCCCCAGCCAAAATATCTGTTCGGAAACCCGTTGACTTTTTGGAATTGTTCCTTCGTTAAAGATGATACGCCTCCAAATATTGCATTGTAAGGCAATCTAAAAAAAAATATATCGCATTTATAATCACATATTATAACCGTTTAAAAGTGCCAATAAGAGTTCCAAAGCAAAATTGTAATACGGATCCCTCAAAACTTGTAAATAAAGAGCTGCGCCATAAGCGCATGATACGCCCGTCGCTTTTTCAACAAATATTATTTATACAATTCCATTACTCCTCAATGTCATATCAGAAATTTATAAAAAAAAAAAACTAAATAGAGCTTATTTTATTACATATAAACCAGTCACTAAAGCATTTTTCAGTTATTGTCCGAAAACTGGAAAATCCCATAACTCGGAAACGTAAAATCGAAAATTTATAAAAATCTAAAAAACTAGATTGACCCAGTTTTTAAACTTCTGTAGTTTAGACTGGTCCTAAAGATAGCATACTGGGAAACTACAATAAATACATGTAGGAGACATAAAATGCGATTTTATAAACTACCTTCAAGGAAATCGAATATAATCTAGGCGAATACCTTTAAGTACAATATAGAGCACTGAGCAAAAAAAAAATTTTTTCTCTTTTATTTCTCCTTGCTTTCTCACTGTAATGTGTCGAAATTTACCTGCTCAACTATTTTCAAGAATACGTCCCAATAATTTAATTTTGGATGTAACACGTCTTCTGATTGGTTGAAAGTTTTTTGTCGACATGATTTTGTCATGTGACCCGGCGTGAGGTCATCAACGTTTTTTTCATAATTTACTCCTTAAAATGGAATTTAGAATTAAATTATAAGGAATTACTGTAATATTTTTTCTGTCTATTCGAAATAACCTAAAAAATATGGTGCACACTTTTTAATAACCCGCTACGCGGGTTATTCATTGTGCACCACATTTTTGATGTTATTTCTTCATAGACAGAAAAAATATTAGTCATTCCTTAAATATATAAAGAAATAAAATGACATATATATAGATCAATACAATATAAAGCAAACGTGAATCATATTTATGCAATCAAAAAATATAAAAATAAAAAAGACATGAAAAATTTAGCTTCTTATGTCCTCAGTTCTAATGGTTGCTTAACAAATAGACGATTAGCTTCACATGTTCTGTTGATATTGGGTTTAATAATCTAATAAATGATATCATATAACTCTTACCGGTATTTGAATTTATCTATTGCAACTGACATATGCCTTGGTTGTTTTGGACAGTTGTAAATATTTTTGTCGTTTTCTGGAATCAAGTCCACATCATGGAAGACAAAACACTGATAGTCATATATCTTCATTGCTTCTGCATACCCAATGTTCATCAGCATGGCACGATTAAATTTTGAACTTCCATTCTGAAACGTTAGACATGTACGATGTGATTATGGGTTCACATTTTAAAAACTATCGATATGCTGCGCGATTCAAATTATAAGAGTCTGGATGGGGGTTTACAGAATAGAGAATAATGGGCGAAATATATAAAGAATAGAGAATAATGGACCAAAAAAATAAACAATAGAGAATAATGGGCGAAACATATAAAGAATAGATAAATATGGACCAAAAAATAAACAATAGAGAATAATGGGCGAAATATATAAAGAATAGATAAATATGGACCAAAAAATAAACAATAGAGAATAATGGGCGAAATATATAAAGAATAGATAAAAATGACCAAAAAATAAAGAATAGATAAAATGGACCAAAAAATAAACAATAGAGAATAATGGGCGAAACATATAAAGAACAGATAAAATGGACCAAAAAATAAACAATAGAGAATAATGGGCGAAACATATAAAGAATAGATAAATATGGACCAAAAATAAACAATACAGAATAATGGGCGAAATATATAAAGAATAGATATAAATGGACCAGAAAATAAAAATAGAGAATAATGAGCGAAATATATAAAGAATAGATAAAATGGACCAAAAAATAAAGAATAGATAAATTTGGACCAAAAAATAAACAATAGAGAATAATGGGCGAAATATATAAAGAAGAGAATAATGGGTGAAATATATAAGGAATAGATAAAAATGGACCAAAAAATAAACAATAGAGAATAATGGGCAAAATATATAAAGAATAGATAAAATGGACCAAAAATAAACAATAGAGAATAATGGCCGAAATATATAAAGAATAGATAAAATGGACCAAAAAATAAAGAATAGAGAAAATGGACCAAAAAATAAACAATAGAGAATAATGGGCGAAATATATAAAGAATAGATAAAATGGACCAAAAAATAAAGAATAGAGAAAATGGACCAAAAAATAAACAATAGAGAATAATGGGCGAAACATATAAAGAACAGATAAATATGGACCAAAAAATACACAATAGAGAATAATGGGCGAAAAATATAAAGAATAGATAAAATGGACCAAAAAATAAACAATAGAGAATAATGGGCGAAATATATAAAGAATAGATAAATATGGACAAACAAAATAAACAATAGAGAATAATGGGTGAAATATATAAAGAATAGATAAAATGGACCAAAAATAAACAATAGAGAATAATGGGCGAAATATATAAAGAATAGATAAAATGGACAAAAAATAAACAATAGAGAATAATGGGCGAAATATATAAAGAATAGATAAAATGGAAAAAAAAATAAACAATAGAGAATAATGGGCGAAATATATAAAGAATAGATAAAATGGACCAAAAAATAAACAATAGAGAAAAATGGACCAAAAAATAAACAATAGAGAATAATGGGCGAAACATATAAAGAACAGATAAATATGGACCAAAAAATACACAATAGAGAATAATGGGCGAAAAATATAAAGAATAGATAAAATGGACCAAAAAATAAACAATAGAGAATAATGGGCGAAATATATAAAGAATAGATAAATATGGACAAACAAAATAAACAATAGAGAATAATGGGTGAAATATATAAAGAATAGATAAAATGGACCAAAAATAAACAATAGAGAATAATGGGCGAAATATATAAAGAATAGATAAAATGGACAAAAAATAAACAATAGAGAATAATGGGCGAAATATATAAAGAATAGATAAAATGGACAAAAAAAATAAACAATAGAGAATAATGGGCGAAATATATAAAGAATAGATAAAAATGGACCAAAAAATAAACAATAGAGAATAATGGGCGAAACATATAAAGAATAGATAAATATGGACCAAAAAATAAACAATAGAGAATAATGGGCGAAATATATAAAGAACAGATAAATATGAACCAAAAAATAAACAATAGAGAATAATGGGCGAAATATATAAAGAATAGATAAATATGGACCAAAAAATAAACAATAGAGAATAATGGGCGAAATATAAAGAATAGATAAAATGACCAAAAAATAAAGAATAGATAAAAATGGACCAAAAAATAAACAATAGAGAATAATGGGCGAAACATATAAAGAATAGATAAAATGGACCAAAAAATAAACAATAGAGAATAATGGGCGAAACATATAAAGAATAGATAAATATGGACCAAAAAAAAAACAATACAGAATAATGGGCGAAATATATAAAGAATAGATAAAATGGACCAGAAAATAAAAATAGAGAATAATGGGCGAAATATATAAAGAATAGATAAAATGGACCAAAAAATAAAGAATAGATAAATTTGGACCAAAAAATAAACAATAGAGAATAATGGGCGAAATATATAAAGAAGAGAATAATGGGTGAAATATATAAGGAATAGATAAAATGGACCAAAAAATAAACAATAGAGAATAATGGGCAAAATATATAAAGAATAGATAAAATGGACCAAAAATAAACAATAGAGAATAATGGCCGAAATATATAAAGAATAGATAAAAATGGACCAAAAAATAAAGAATAGAGAAAAATGGACCAAAAATAAACAATAGAGAATAATGGCCGAAATATATAAAGAATAGATAAAATGGACCAAAAATAAAGAATAGAGAAAATGGACCAAAAAATAAACAATAGAGAATAATGGGCGAAACATATAAAGAACAGATAAATATGGACCAAAAATACACAATAGAGAATAATGGGCGAAAAATATAAAGAATAGATAAAATGGACCAAAAATAAACAATAGAGAATAATGGGCAAATATATAAAGAATAGATAAATATGGACAAACAAAATAAACAATAGAGAATAATGGGTGAAATATATAAAGAATAGATAAAATGGACCAAAAATAAACAATAGAGAATAATGGGCGAAATATATAAAGAATAGATAAAATGGACAAAAATAAACAATAGAGAATAATGGGCGAAATATATAAAGAATAGATAAAATGGAAAAAAAAAATAAACAATAGAGAATAATGGGCGAAATATATAAAGAATAGATAAAAATGGACCAAAAAATAAACAATAGAGAAAATGGACCAAAAAATAAACAATAGAGAATAATGGGCGAAACATATAAAGAACAGATAAATATGGACCAAAAAATACACAATAGAGAATAATGGGCGAAAAATATAAAGAATAGATAAAATGGACCAAAAATAAACAATAGAGAATAATGGGCGAAATATATAAAGAATAGATAAATATGGACAAACAAAATAAACAATAGAGAATAATGGGTGAAATATATAAAGAATAGATAAAATGGACCAAAAAATAAACAATAGAGAATAATGGGCGAAATATATAAAGAATAGATAAAATGGACAAAAAATAAACAATAGAGAATAATGGGCGAAATATATAAAGAATAGATAAAATGGACAAAAAAAATAAACAATAGAGAATAATGGGTGAAATATATAAAGAATAGATAAAAATGGACCAAAAAATAAACAATAGAGAATAATGGGGTGCTCAAATATAAAGAGTAGATAATAATGGTCTAAGCATATAAAAAATAGAGAATAATAGCCTAAAAAGTTAAAACAGAAAATGAAGGACCCCCCATAAAGACCCTCAATTATTAGAATGCGTATAAGTAAATTGTAATGATACAATAGAAAGATAAGGGGGATGAGACAAAATTCATATATCGAAGGACACACAAAAAGATGGACAATAGAAAAACAATGAGAAAGGTTGTTGCTTGCTTAACGTCCAGTTGCAAATATTTCATGCATATTTAGGAAGAGGAGATGTTATTTTTTTAATTGAGTTGATTGGTTACTGTCTCACCGATGTATACTCCACACCTCTTTTCATTTATAAAAAATAGGATGTAAAACATTACACATACATTAGATTGTTAAGCTATCTACTCACAAGAAGTATTTATGAAGGTCTGAATGGAGGACCTTGATTTCTTGAATTTTTTTTTTCGAGTATTTTTCTCTATTCTTTATTCATTTTGTCCATTTTTTCCCTATTCTTTATATTTTAATACTCAATTACTCTCTATTCTTAATTTTTTTTCTCTTTTATGTCCATAATTCTGTATTCTCTTTTCTGCAAACCCCATCAATTCCCTCATATATCAAATATATCACAACTCCAACTTGGTTATCAGCAGATTGACTTTTTACTTGACCCGACTATGAAAATAACTGATTTAAAACATTATGTCTGTAAATGTTTTTTCAAATGTTTTAAATTAATCTAAAATGTAAAAATGGCTGTCGGTGTCTTTATCAATCAATATAGGTCTAGACGAGTTGGCCAATATACTTAAATGTATATATGGTATAAACAAATATATGAAATAATTTGTGCGACCTCGATGATATATAATGTTGTCGTAGTAAAGACATGAATTAAATTTTTCTATGTATCAACTTATGCAGATTGGGAATCCATTTATTAAAAGGTCCATAGCAGTGTGGAAAGTGGACTCGCTAACCGTTTAGTTCACAACACCTTCTATATATTTAATAGCATAGCTTTGTTAAATATTGCATATTTTATTTTATTTATGTTTGCATTATTTGTTTTATAATTGCCACATCCCATCAACCATCCAGGGTATAATTGTACATTTAAAACAAAGGCATTATATAGCATATCAAATCTGCTTGAGGTTTTTATTTTTGAAGTTCCTCACGCCTTGTACAGATATATACCCAGTTTAGCCATTTAACAAGCAAAATGCTCTAAAAAAGAGTAAGGTCCAACTTCTCGTGAATTTATTTCACAATGTGACCATTTAAAAAAATATCTTCCAATCTTTACTAAAATTCACAGTAGGACAGCTTCGTATTTCAGAATATTTAACCATAATAAAAAAGCATTAATATGGACCAAAACTGCAATTTTATTAGAGTTTCCCAAATTATGAATTATGACAAAAAATGAGAAAAGAAGGACAGTGACTGTCTTTCATGATTTACTTAATTCGAAACGTTAAAATCCAAAAATTGGCGTTACTGTATCAAAACGTTCTACAACGGCCACGCATAGCTACGAATTACAAGATCAGTTTATATATGTATATGTACAGTTGTAAAATCCTTTAAGTCTCTTAATAAGAATGTTAAATTTCAAAATTCCAACGATGACTTATAATTTAGATTTGACCCCTTGGGTGAAACAAATACATTGGACCTTGATCATACCTCTTACACTCGATGATAATATTAGTAAAAATTAATATTAATCATGATAAATCACCCTCCAGGTTAACAAGACAACAATAATTATTAATGTATAAATACGTCATAATGTCCATCCATAACTCACACCATTATTTAGACATTTATGTAAATAAAAGTAGATAAGGTGCAAATGATGATACATATTATTATAGCATCCCACCAATAAACGGTTATTGGTGTTTCTCCAGGTAGTTTACATGTACAAACTAGTCACATATAACCAGAGACATATATATGTCTCTACATATAACATATGACTTCACAATTCTATTCAAAATTCAAAACCCGTTTTGTGGTGTTCATGTTGCTCAGTCTTTAGTTTTCATGTAATGTTTTGTATGTATGTTGACGGGGTATAGAAGGACTTCCTTGTGGCTGTGTGGGATGTATAAATACGTAGCCACAGCTAGATATGTAGTACGTTAAATACCATAACCTCTCCTTCAACCAACTAAATGGATAAAGTTTTGGTCAAGACTGCATTAAATACAAATATCTGGATGCAATTTTGGATTAAGATTACGCACATAGACTCGTAGTTTTTTAAAATATAAAGAAAATGAAATGTATAGCATTTCCGATTTGATACTACGTGCAAACATTGTCAACACGTGTACCGTCCAACATGGGGCATAATATATAATATAATATATTGTTAGTATACTAGTCTAAGGTCCAACATAAAACACCAAAAGTAAAATCTTCGATGATTGGGAGTGTGGGGCTGATATACTTTATAAGCGACCATCTGGATAAATCTAAATCAGACATACAAGGACATACTTCTGAAAAAGTGCAAAGATGACAGTTTATTTATTTTGTTGTTGTTGTTTGATTTTCTTTTGTATTTCTAAAAGCATGGAAATGGACGCCAACAAAGGGCAAACGATTGAAAATAATTTTAATTTAACAATTTATTCACACGATAAGAGCCAGTCTATAAATTATCTGTCCCATTAGACACACGGGATAAAAACATTTACAATTATGGTAACATGTGTTACCATGACAATAAAAAATGTCTTAATCGCTATAAGTTGCAATTCATACTATTTTTACTATTTTTGTATTATCGAAACTATTTATTGAAGTGAATAAGGAAATGCATAATTTGTTTTATAAGTAGATTGTCAGGGGCGGATCCAGGATTTTTATTTGGGAAAGAGTTCCATATGGCACACCCACGGAATAAACTGTAATACATTATTGTGTTCTTTTAGTATTGTTGGGGTGCCATATGGAACTCTTACCTTATTTGGAAAAGAGGGGTGGGGTGGGGCATAATTGCTGAAAACAGAATAAATACGGATTTTGGACGACTTTATGCTAAAATTTAATAATATATTTCCCAATCAAAAGGGGTAGGCGTACGCCGTCTACGCTCCCGGCTTGAATCCGCCACTGATTTTTATTTTATCTGCCTTGTTTGGTTAGTTGTAAGTTCGTAAACATCTTTTTGTTTCGTCTACTATATATATTACCAAGGATTTGTATAGTTAGATAAAACGATAAACCACGAGATTCCAATCCTTCTAAATATACAAATCCTTGATAATACTGCTTGACAATTATTTATATTTTGCTCTTTAGGTAATGTTAGTCATAAACATTTTAATAGTACAAAAAATGGAATAAATAAGTAGTAATAAACACCATTTTTTGTAACATAATTGTTTAAGAGGACGACCGTTTGTCAATTAGGGGACGACCATTTGTCAATTAAGGGACGACCATTTGCCAATTTTGGGACGACCATTTATCAATTAGTGGACGACCATATGATAAGGCCGTAAGGTTCAAAGTTAATAAAGAATTTGAATTTGAATTTGACCATTTGATATTCTTGGGGTGCCAGGAGGATTGTCAATTAGGGGACGAACATTTGATATTCTGGAGGAGCCAGGAGGATTGTCAATAAGGTTACGACCATTTGATATTCTGTGAGAGCCAGGAGGATTGTCAAATAGGGACGACCATTTGATATTCTTGGGGAACCAGGAGGAGTTTTGAATATTAGTAAAAATTAATATTAATCATGATAAATTACCCTCAGGTTAACAAGACAACAATAATTATTAATGTATAAATACGTCATAATGTCCATCCATAACTCACACCATTATTTAGACATTTATGTAAATAAAAGGAGGTAAGGTGCAAATGTTGATACATATTATTATAGCATCCCACCAATAAACGGTTATTGGTGTTTCTCGAGGTAGTTTACATGTACAAACTAGTCACATATAACCAGAGACATATATATATGTCTCTACATATAATATATGACTTCACAATTCTATTCAAAATTCAAAACCCGTTTTTGTGGTGTTCATGTTGCTCATCTTTAGTTTTCATGTAATGTTTTGTATGTATGTTGACGGGGGTATAGAAGGACTTCCTTGTGGCTGTGTGGGATGTATAAATACGTAGCCACAGCTAGATATGTAGTACGTTAAATACCATAACCTCTCCTTCAACCAACTAAATGGATAAAGTTTTGGTCAAGACTGCATTAAATACAAATATCTGGATGCAATTTTGGATTAAGATTACGCACATAGACTCGTAGTTTTTTAAAATATAAAGAAAATGAAATGTATAGCATTTCCGATTTGATACTACGTGCAAACATTGTCAACACGTGTACCGTCCAACATGGGGCATAATATATAATATAATATATTGTTAGTATACTAGTCTAAGGTCCAACATAAAACACCAAAAGTAAAATCTTCGATGATTGGGAGTGTGGGGGCTGATATACTTTATAAGCGACCATCTGGATAAATCTAAATCAGACATACAAGGACATACTTCTGAAAAAGTGCAAAGATGACAGTTTATTTATTTTGTTGTTGTTGTTTGATTTTCTTTTGTATTTCTAAAAGCATGGAAATGGACGCCAACAAAGGGCAAACGATTGAAAATAATTTTAATTTAACAATTTATTCACACGATAAGAGCCAGTCTATAAATTATCTGTCCCATTAGACACACGGGATAAAACATTTACAATTATGGTAACATGTGTTACCATGACAATAAAAAATGTCTTAATCGCTATAAGTTGCAATTCATACTATTTTTACTATTTTTGTATTATCGAAACTATTTATTGAAGTGAATAAGGAAATGCATAATTTGTTTTATAAGTAGATTGTCAGGGGCGGATCCAGGATTTTTATTTGGGAAAGAGTTCCATATGGCACACCCACGGAATAAACTGTAATACATTATTGTGTTCTTTTAGTATTGTTGGGGTGCCATATGGAACTCTTACCTTTATTTGGAAAAGAGGGGTGGGGGTGGGGCATAATTGCTGAAAACAGAATAAATACGGATTTTGGACGACTTTATGCTAAAATTTAATAATATATTTCCCAATCAAAAAGGGGTAGGCGTACGCCGTCTACGCTCCCGGCTTGAATCCGCCACTGATTTTTATTTTATCTGCCTTGTTTGGTTAGTTGTAAGTTCGTAAACATCTTTTTGTTTCGTCTACTCTATATATATTACCAAGGATTTGTATAGTTAGATAAAACGATAAACCACGAGATTCCAATCCTTCTAAATATACAAATCCTTGATAATACTGCTTGACAATTATTTATATTTTGCTTTTTAGGTAATGTTAGTCATAAACATTTTTGATTTAATTGTCTTTTAAGAATACAAAAATGGAATAAATAAGTAGTAATAAACACCATTTTTTATAACATAATTGTTTAAGAGGACGACCATTTGTCAATTAGGGGACGACCATTTGTCAATTAAGGGACGACCATTTGCCAATTTTGGGACGACCATTTATCAATTAGTGGACGACCATTTATCAATTAGTGGACGACCATATGATAAGGCCGTAAGGTTCAAAGTTAATAAAGAATTTGAATTTGAATTTGACCATTTGATATTCTTGGGGTGCCAGGAGGATTGTCAATTAGGGGACGAACATTTGATATTCTGGAGGAGCCAGGAGGATTGTCAATAAGGTTACGACCATTTGATATTCTGTGAGAGCCAGGAGGATTGTCAAATAGGGGACGACCATTTGATATTCTTGGGGAACCAGGAGGAGTTTTTGCGGATTGACTATTTATTTTCATCTGTTACTACGCACGGGGGGATCTCCATTGTTCCGTTTACAAATTTTATATCATTTTAACTCTAGATAGCTATGCTGTAGATGGTGAATTTCATTTGCTCTTCAAATGCGAAAAAAAGTCAATGTGTAAGAAACAACAACATGACTGAACTGTATTATATTATCAAAATATGTACTGATTTCACGAGTTTCCCTTGACGAGTAAAAATTTCTATGTATTCATGTTTAACAAATATTCAACATGCAGGTAAAATGTCGCCAAAGGTCAACTAAATTGAGGACAAGGGACTCTTGACAGGGGCGGATGCAGGCTCTTTGAAAGTGTGCATATATCCCGATAATTATAAAATACCGCCGAGCGGAGCGAGTCGAAATTGTTTTTGGACGACTCTATACTAAAAATTTACGTACGCCCTCTACGCCCTCCTGGATCCGCCACTATCTGTTGTATGTAAGTTCTAGATGTTTTATAAAAGTTTTATATATATTTTGTATCTTAACAATGAAGCTATTATTTTGTATTTTGTCACCAACAGTCTCATGTTATGACAATACATATATTATTTTATTTTACTTATTGATTCTTTCTGACAGTGGTTACAATTTAACAAACAGGACTACTACAAAATTATTTACAAAATCAGTTCTTGTTCCATTAACTCGAACAATTCAGCGCACTCTATCCACTACCGTTTCTCAATGACGGAGTGATCGTAGTGAGCGGAATATAACGACTGGATTATTCTGGTTGATAAATTGCATTCTGTGATGTCACACGTGTTGAAAGGGGTTGGAATGGTTGCTACGACAAATGGGGCATGTCCGTGGTCACCCGTGACAAATGTTCCATAAAGGTCAACTAAATTACAATTTGGTCCGCCAAACTTTCGAAATGAAAAACGAAATATCTGTCGTTTTATTTAGGACTTGAAATTAGGATAAATGATATTTCAAATGAACAATATTCTCTCAGGCTATTGAGTAATAAAACAACCATTCATATTGTCACATTATAACAAAATAAACTGTTGACACAAAGATACTTCTCGCCTGTCTGCAGAAAATTTGAAAAAAAAGACAATCTGATTGACAGCAACATTGTAACAATTCAAAGTCACTGGATCACTTGACCATGACCTAGGGGTAGGGCATTGAAATAGTCATCAAACTGATTCGTACTAATGTAATGCAACTTTATAGAAAAATATCATTGATCTTCCACAAGAAGTTCCTATCAAACTGACTTAAGCAGAAAAGTTAACATTGAAAATTGCTAATTAATTAAAATCACTGGACCAAGACCTAGGGAGCAGGGCCTCGAAATAGTCGTCAAACTGATATATACTGATAGTAATGAACTTTATTGAAAATATCATTGATCTATCACAAGTAGTTCCTATCAAATTAACTTAAGCAGAAGAATTAACATTGAACATTGCTTATTAATTGAAAGCCAATGGACCTTGACCTATGGTGCATGGCCTTGACATATCTGCCAAACTGGTCATTCCTATCAAACTAACTTAAGCAGAAAACTTAACATTGAACATTGCTTATTAATTGAAAGCCACTGGACCTTGACCTAGGGTGCATGGCCTTGTAATATCTGTCATACTGGTAGTTCCTATCAAACTAACTTAAGCAGAAAACTTAACATTGAAAATTGCATGCTGATTGATTAAAGTCACTGGGCCTTGACCTAGGGTGCAGAGCCTTGAAATAGCTGTCAAACTGATATGTTCTGATAGTAATGCAACTTCATATGAAATATCCTTGATCTATCACAAGTAGTTCCTATCAAGCTGACTTAAGCAGAAAACAAACTTAACAATTGTTGACGTATCCTTCTCCGCCGTCGACTTAAAAGCAATACCTATGTCTCGCTTTCTGCGACTTTCAACGAAGGCGAGACAAAAATAATAAAAAAAAAAATAGCTGACTACGAGGAACGCGTCCACCAGCTGTTATTGATTCGCTTATTTTGTTTGCTAAATATGATAAACACATTGTTTACTTATATATCTTAAAAGGAAGTGAATAAGGAAAGCAAGGACGTATAACTAACATTTTCTAATATACGTCCTTGATGAAAAGCATGATATATTTTACATTAAAATTGAGAATGGAAATGGGGAATGTGTCAAAGAGACAACAACCCGACCACAGAACAGACAACAACAGAAGGTCACCAATAGGTCTTCAATGCAGCGAGAAATTCCCGCACCCGGAGGCGTCCTTAAGCTGGCCCCTAAACAAATATATATACTAGTTCAGTGATAATGGACGTCATACTAAACTCCAAATTATACACAAGAAACTAAAAGTAAAAATAATACAAGACTAGCAAAGGCCAGAGGCTCCTGACTTGGGACAGGCGCAAAAATGCGGCGGGGTTAAACATGTTTATGAGATCTCAACCCTCCCCCTATACCTCTAGCCAATGTAGAAAAGTAAACGCATAACAATACGCACATTAAAAGCCAGTTAAAGAGAAGTCCGAGTCCGATGTCAGAAGATGTAACAAAAGAAAATAAACAAAATGACAATAATACATAAATAACAACAGACTACTAGCAGTTAACTGACATGCCAGCTCCAGACCTCAATTAAACTGATAGAAAGATTATGTCTTCATCATATGAATATCAAGCACAATCCCTCCCGTTAGGGGTTTAATATCATACCATCATAAAATATATGAGAAGAGCATAACCCGTGTCATGCCAACAACTGGTTTTTAAATAAATGTGTTTTATAAATAGATTTTTCAATTTTTGATGTCCTGTTAGCCTAGATGTTATGTCATTGACTTAATTTTTAATTATTTTTTTTTTGGCAAATCTGTAAATTTACGTATTTTTCATATTCTATTGCAACTCTAATGTGCGAGAAAAGTGGAAAGCATATTACAGATTGCAAGGAATAACACGACAAGTGACAACTGCAGTCCATACCACACTTACCCCTTCGGATCACCAAAGTTCACAAAGTTCACCATAACTTTCTTTATGTGCCTGTCCCAAGTCAGGAGCCTGTAGTTCAGTGGTTGCCGTTGGTCCATGTCTGTCATATTTGTTTTTCGCAAATTGTTTTGTAATAAATTAGGCCGTTAGTTTTCTCAATTGAATTGTTTCATATTTTTTATGTCGGGGCCTTTTATAGCCGACTATACGGTATGGGTTTTTCTCATTGTTGAAGGCCGTACGACTGCCTATAATTGCTTACATCCACTTCATTTGAACTTTGATGGATAGTTGTCACATTGGCAATCATACCTCATCTCCTTGTTTTTATATAAGTGAACTGTGCGATGTATAATTTTAAGTGATTGGATTGCATGCCTGTTCTACGACATATATTCCGTATTCTAACATGCCTGTTCTACGACATATATTCCACATTCTAACATGCCTGTTCTACGACATTTATTCCATAATCTAACATACCTTTTCTACGACATATATTCCATAATCTAACATACCTGTATTTATTCCATCATCTAACATACCTGTTCTACGACATATATTCCATAATCTAACATACCTGTTCTACGACATATATTCCATAATCTAACATACCTGTTCTGCGACATACATTCCTTAATCTAACATACCTGTTCTACGACATATATTCCATAATCTAACATAATGTATATATTCCATAATATGACATACCTGTTCTACGACATATATTCTATAATCTAACATACCTGTTCTAGGACATATATTCCATAATCTAACATACTTGTTCTACGACATATATTCCATAATCCAACATACCTGTATATATTCCATAATCTTATAACATGCCTGTTCTACGACATATATTTCATAATCTAACATACCTGTTCTACGACATATATTCCATAATCTAACATACTTGTATATATTCAATAATCCAACATACCTGTTCTACGACATATACTCCGTAATCCAACATACCTGTTTTACGACATATATTCCGTAATCTAACATACCTGTTCTACGACATATGTTCCATAATCTAACATACCTGTTCTACGACATATATTACATAATCTAACATACCTGTTCTACGACATATATTCCATAATCTAATTCTTGTCTATGGAGTATTGGATGCATATTGTATAAAAATGTCCGTAGTTGACTATCCCTGTTTCTGTATGGAATGATGATGGCAACACGATGACGTGGGTAACAGTAGGACGGCTTTCCCCTTCCTCCATCTTGAACCCAGGGATACAGTCTATCCAGGTCAGAGTATGTTGGAGAATCGGAATATGTTGCTAAAGCACCAACTGAAAAAGAAAAAAGCGCATGTTAAGTAATTTATGTATGTTTTGACCAGTATTTCTGAAAACAAAGTCAAAACATCAAAACATAAGCTAAAGGACGATGTTGAAGTATAATCGATTCGTTTGTGTCCAACAGTTTGATAAACGAAATTAAGCACCGGTAGAATTAGTAGACATAATGCAAAGAGAAAACAACAAAGGAAAACAACAACACAAAATTAGGAAAACCTCAAAATTCTTTCCGATTAAGCCAAAGCTCGCTTATAAGTTAGATATTTTTGTGCGCAGTAATGTTAAGGCAGTCCTCCATAATTTTCAACGATTCTATCGTAATCTCATTGGTTGTCGCCATATTTATTCTATACACTCAACGTCATTTCAAAGCTTGAAAAGGCATCAAAACAAACCAGTGCGAGTCAGCTGTTTACGAGGTTTTTACACGATTCTATGATGTTCCTGAAGGAAAACAAGACTCTTACACAATCACGATAATCGGATGATATTTTCAGAAATAAAATCAATGTTTACGGACTCTCAGCTATTAAAAGTTAAACATTGACATATTTTATCTAACCAGTCTGATGTTACAGACAGTATGTTGACCTTTATATACCGTGTTGGATACTTGCAGTGGCGTAATCTTTTTTTTTGCATAAAATCGTTAAAAGAAATTGTGTCGCTACTCTGGGCCCTTTTTTATCATTACGGCCAATTACGTCCCCCTTTCCCTTAACCATGTATTGGTCCCCGACTTGTGTCGTTGGGTTGCTGTCACATTGACGTAAACCCAACATTCTTCTTTTATTGTATAGTATAAGTACCTCTGTATTCTTGGTCTCCTAGCCACAAACAGTTATTAGTTCCGAAATAACTTTGTTATGTCATGCTCTTTGCTCATTTTACCATGGGTTGGCTTACAGCCGATTCCATTGAGTGTGTAGGCAAAGGTAATATCTTTAGTTAGCTTGCTTGCTAGCTGAACCGTGAAGTCATTCTTAGGTTAGGTAAACTACCCTACTTTCAGAGTGGACTAGTCCGACAGCTAACCAATCTATCTGTCGTAGGACTAGGCTATTTCGAAAGGAGGGTAGTATACCTGACCTAATATTGACTTCACGGTTCAGCTAGCAAGCAAGCTAACCAAAGATATTACCTTTGCCTACACACTCAATGGAATCGGGTATATTTGTAAATGACAAATATAATGCTTATCCATGTTTAAATGAGCATAGAGCATGACATGAAAGAATTAATTCGATTCAAATAGGAAAATTCAGAACTTTTTTTCGTTCGAAGCGGACCATATAAGACGCGTTCGAGAGGCACCCATTTATACTTGATGAAGTAAATACGTTCCAAAATAACAGTGTTCTCGATTTAAAGTCGACAATACATATACATTTACTTGTTTAAAGATTTTGTTGAGCTTTACTACAGACACCTCCAGTATATATGGAAACACCCATTCTGATCTCCCGAGCTGTGAAGCATAAATGAGGGTTTGGATAGGGGTCATTCATTTCTGTACTTTTATTTAGGTAATTTTTCTCTCTTCTTTAATATTTTATAATTTTTGACATTATTCTCTATTCTTTATATTTTAGCACCCGATTATTGTCTATTCTTTATTTTTTCGCCCTATTTTTCTCTATTCTGTAAACCCCATCCAGACCCTCATAAATGCAATTCATGGCGTTTCAAATTCAATATTGAGATGTCAAACCCATGTACCTTATATTTTTATTGGAATTAGAACATTGCTTTGTAAATGTTAACTGTAAAAAACTAAGTCCATCTTTCAAAAAAATACTAAAAATAAAAGAAAAAAAATATATTTTCAAAAGTTTGCCTCACGCATAACCTTTGAGTCATAATAAAAGCTTCTGCCAAAGCTTCATAAAATTCTATGAAGGTTTGATAAAGTAATTGATGTACAACAAACTTTACTACTTGTCAACTGTAAAAAAAAATCCATTTACCAGTAAAATACGGGAAAATGAAAATAAATATTTTCAAAATTTTGCTCTGGATACTGTATTTTGGTCATAAACAATTTCTGTCCAAATTTCAAAAAAAATCCACGAAGGTATGATAAAGTTATTGATGTCTAAAAAAACTTTAACCATAGACTGAACCTAAATGTTGACGCCGCCGACGCCGACGCCGACGACGGAATCATGGATCGCGAGGTCTCGCTTTACTGACATAAATGTCGCAGGCTCGACATAAAGAGCGTCATACTAGAATTTAATTAATAAACTGTTGGAATATTTAACCTCCAGTTGCAAATATCTGAATATTGAAATTCGTGAATTGGTGATGATAAGAGTAAATTATTTTCTGTCACTTGAAAACAATGATATCCGCATTTAGTATCCACGTCACAGTGGATCACCCCTCCAAAGGTTATAATATATCATACATATATTTATACAATTTCAAGGAATATAAACACGTCGGTAATGAAAAATCGTGCAATGAAACTTAATGCTCTGTATGAAGGTTATTTATGAGGGACTGAGCTACGTCGAATAGAAATCGACCTTATGCAAATGAATGTCAACACATCTGTTAATCTTATTCAGGTTAAAAAAAATCTTTATGCACAGTCTGTAACTGTTAAAAAATTAAGTTGACATAAGAACCCTACCAAACAGACAAAAGTCATCTTTTATTTTGTATTTGAATGTTCCAAAATCAACCAAAGTCTTATACATGTACATGTATACGTGCACTTGCATACGGTCGATTTATATCCGACGCAGCTCAGGGTCTTGATGGTTTTTTTTAAAGTTTTTAGAAAAAAAAACATAAAGTGATATAACCCAGCTTGGTCCCGTATACTTTAGAAACATTATTAAATGTTTTCAATCGACAAAACACTCAACCCCCCAAAGATGAATGGTCGGTGACTTACAAATAAACTCAGCATAGATATTAGGATTATCATTTTGTACGCCAGACGCACAAAAGACTCATCAGTAACGCTCGAATAAAGAAAAGTGAGAAGGCCAAATTAAGTAAGAATTTGAAGAGAATTGAAAACACAAAGAGCATGCGTCATCAACACACAACTTTCAAGGACTTAAACGCCAAGGTGTTACATAAAAACCTCTGAGGAGGTTACTGCCTTAAGACATACACATTAACATGTTCCGGTTTATGAAGTCCGACATTCATTCCCTTTTTATAAAGTTTGATGTAAACGTGTAATAACACTTTATTCCGAGAAAACAGGATACTGAGGTTAAAATTCTGCAGCAGTAGGTCTAAAAATAAATTTAGGTTTTTACAATATTTTATGTGAATTAATGATAAATATACATGTATTATATATCAATATACATTAACAACGAACAGTCTTGATAAGTTCCTTTACAGAATGCTTATACGCTAAACTCATTTTCTATTGTTTTTTTCCTCATAAGAGTAAATGCATGTGAATACATTTTTTACCTTATATAATGTTGAATGCATTTCAATCATATCGTTAAATAATACATTATAAAAGAAAAGTTTAACGATTTTCTTGAGTCTGAACGGGTATAGTTTCTGTTACTTGTTTGTTTCTTTTGAGGAGAAATAACATCTTTTATATGAAGTTGTAGATGCCTAATTAGTTTCCCAATTTTCGAGAACCAGATTATACGTGTCAATTTCTGTTTTCATGATCCTGTATGTTTATTTACGAATTAAATAAAATGTGGGGAATATACCAATGAGACCGCAACCTGAAGACTTCAAGAAAAATGCATTTCAACAACAGACTGAACATTATCTATTAGTTATAGTTGTACTTGGCTTTGAGATTGCTTTCAGTGTCTGCGAGGTTTGAAGGGACAGCCGGGGAGGAGGAGGGAGGGTAGGGGTGGTTACCGCTCACAAAATGTTTAACCCCACCACATTCTTTTGGTGCTAGTCCAATATCAGGAGCATGTAATTCATTGTTTGCTTTCTGTATTTTTTGTTTTGTTTTTCATCTGTTGTTTTAAAATAGATATGGCATATATTTTGTCACACCAGTGCTT
Source organism: Mytilus coruscus (assembly GCA_017311375.1). Classification (NCBI taxonomy): domain Eukaryota; kingdom Metazoa; phylum Mollusca; class Bivalvia; order Mytilida; family Mytilidae; genus Mytilus; species Mytilus coruscus. The sequence goes on from CM029603.1 coordinate 85,398,560, forward strand.
TTAAAGCTTATTATACAGTATTGGTGTTGCTCGTGGTTAAATGCTCAACGGTGATCTAAAGTTGTTAACATCGTCTTACTCTTGCGGTTATAGAAGCACGACGTGTATTTAGCTCAGAACCTAGCTAGTCCCAACTTTGGTCGATTTCGTACCAGAAGGCAGAAGAAGAACAACGGATGCAACGAAGTTTGTCGATTGTGCGAATAACTTCGTGTTATTTCACTTGTATTACTTCTAGACTTCTTTTCGTTTTTTTTTTTTTTTTTCATTGTGCTGTGCCTTTATTTGAATATTGCACAAGGAATATAAAATAAAATTATGCTTAAACGACGTAAAGTGAAAATCCATTATGTCAATGTAAACAGAAAAAAAACTAAACATTTGTGATGTTACAAGACTTCTAGTCTAAATTTAACTGGATTGTATATTAGTTTTCATGTTGTTGTTGTTTTTTTTTTTTTACATAACTTTGCATACTAAATGACACCTGTTTGCTTCGTATTGCAATAATAATTTGTCGCGAGCATTTAACTTATGTGTAATAAATAAATGACAATAAATTTTGATCTTTATAAAGCTAGTTGTTCTTTTATGGTTGAGGTATATGTTTTACAAAAACTATACTTCAAATAAACAATTGTTTTAGAGAAACTGCCGATGTTATTTTTTTAAATTGACAGAATGCTAAAAAAATGTTTTATGAATTTTGTGGTCTCACATATCTAACTAAAATTCAATCGAAAATAATCAATCCCAAAACACAACATTTTATACGTTTCTCAAATTCATTAAATTGATATGCACGCCCAGTAGTGTAATTGATGAAAGGGTCCTCTGCAATCAATATTTGAGCACTACAAAGGATTATTACAAAGTCAACTTAAATCATGTAAATATCAATTAATATCGATTTAACTGTGCATTAAATTTGTAGTTACAGATTAACCATAGTATTGCACAGCTGCAGATAACATAGTATAACGTGGCATTTCATTTTTTTATTGACAAAATTCATAATAAAGTTTTTGTGATGAAAAAAATAATATTGTTCGTGAAAGTTTTGTTTTATCATAGCAGGTGCATACATTCAAATCTTGGCTTTCATCTCTCAGGAGGCTTCGAGGTGGTTCGTTCCTCAAATACTTAAAGATAATAAAGAAATGTAGCAGAAGTTACACACGGTTTGCCTATCATGGATTGTATTACTCAGGGCTCCTCAGGTGACTCGTTCCTCAAACACTTAAGATAGAAAAAGAAGCGTGCAGAGTTTTCCGCGGTTATCCTATTAATATGGAGTTTACCACTCGTGTCTCCTCGGATGACTTGGTCCTTAAACACTAAGATATACAGTAAGAAGCGCAGTGGAGTTACTCGCGGTTCGCCTTTTATGGATTTTATCACTGGCTACTCAGGTGACTCGTTCCTCGAACTCTATAGATAGTTAAGAAGCGTAGTGGAGTTACCCGCGGTTATCCTATTATGTATTTTATAACTCGGGACTCCTTGCACGACTCGGTCCTCAAACACTTAGATCATTGTAAGAAGCGTAGCGGATTTATACGCGGTTTGTCTATTATAAACGTTTTCACTTGGAGCCCTCGGGTGGTTCGTTCACACTAAGATGTTAAGAAGCATAGCAAGGTTATCCGCTGTTAGTCTATTGTGGATATACTCTGAGCAAACGAAATTTGAGCCCTTACCAGTTTACAAGATTGGTTTTCCGAAATCGCTGGAAAAAATCCAAAATTAAAGTTTTCTGCGCTACATTATTTTGCACTTATGAAATTATGTAATCCAATTTGGGCCAAATATATTTAAAAGTTGAAAATGATAGAACCTGCGGAGAGTACAGAGTTTGTGGTTTTTTTCAGAGTTTATGACGGAACATAAATTCTGTAAGTCATTCATTTGAATGTAAATATTCATCAAACAATCTTAGATTTATTTGAATGTCTCTTGAAAGATAATATGTTATTTTTTCGGTTTTCAGCAGACAATTAAAAAAATAAATTACGATTCAAGATAACCGAAGTACACTTTTATAAAATTTATAGGGAGGTTATCTCCGGGTGCAGATTTTTTCGCTGTGTTGAAGACCCATTGGTGGCCTTGTGCTGTTTTCTGCTCTTTGGTCGGGTTGTTGTCTCTTTGACACATTCCCGTTTCCATTCTCAATTTTTTGTTCTAGGCCAAACCGGAAAAGTCCAAAATATTCTTTTAATGGACTAGGTATGATAAAAACTATGTTTATTTACGAATTAAATAAAATGTGGGAATATACCAATGAGACCGCAACCTGAAGACTTCAAGAAAAATGCATTTCAACAACAGACTGAACATTATCTATTAGTTATAGTTGTACTTGGCTTTGAGATTGCTTTCAGTGTCTGCGAGGTTTGAAGGGACAGCCGGGGAGGAGGAGGGGAGGGGTAGGGGGTGGTTACCGCTCACAAAATGTTTAACCCCACCACATTCTTTTGGTGCTAGTCCAATATCAGGAGCATGTAATTCATTGTTTGCTTTCTGTATTTTTTTGTTTTGTTTTTTTCATCTGTTGTTTTAAAATAGATATGGCATATATTTTGTCACACCAGTGCTTTTTAAAGCTTATTATACAGTATTGGTGTTGCTCGTGGTTAAATGCTCAACGGTGATCTAAAGTTGTTAACATCGTCTTACTCTTGCGGTTATAGAAGCACGACGTGTATTTAGCTCAGAACCTAGCTAGTCCCAACTTTGGTCGATTTCGTACCAGAAGGCAGAAGAAGAACAACGGATGCAACGAAGTTTGTCGATTGTGCGAATAACTTCGTGTTATTTCACTTGTATTACTTCTAGACTTCTTTTCGTTTTTTTTTTTTTTTTTTCATTGTGCTGTGCCTTTATTTGAATATTGCACAAGGAATATAAAATAAAATTATGCTTAAACGACGTAAAGTGAAAATCCATTATGTCAATGTAAACAGAAAAAAAACTAAACATTTGTGATGTTACAAGACTTCTAGTCTAAATTTAACTGGATTGTATATTAGTTTTCATGTTGTTGTTGTTTTTTTTTTTTTACATAACTTTGCATACTAAATGACACCTGTTTGCTTCGTATTGCAATAATAATTTGTCGCGAGCATTTAACTTATGTGTAATAAATAAATGACAATAAATTTTGATCTTTATAAAGCTAGTTGTTCTTTTATGGTTGAGGTATATGTTTTTACAAAAAACTATACTTCAAATAGGCAATTGTTTTAGAGAAACTGCCGATGTTATTTTTTTTTTAAATTGACAGAATGCTAAAAAAAATGTTTTTATGAATTTTTGTGGTCTCACATATCTAACTAAAATTCAATCGAAAATAATCAATCCCAAAACACAACATTTTATACGTTTCTCAAATTCATTAAATTGATATGCACGCCCAGTAGTGTAATTGATGAAAGGGTCCTCTGCAATCAATATTTGAGCACTACAAAGGATTATTACAAAGTCAACTTAAATCATGTAAATATCAATTAATATCGATTTAACTGTGCATTAAATTTGTAGTTACAGATTAACCATAGTATTGCACAGCTGCAGATAACATAGTATAACGTGGCATTTCATTTTTTTTTATTGACAAAAATTCATAATAAAGTTTTTTGTGATGAAAAAAAATAATATTGTTTCGTGAAAGTTTTGTTTTATCATAGCAGGTGCATACATTCAAATCTTGGCTTTCATCTCTCGGGAGGCTTCGAGGTGGTTCGTTCCTCAAATACTTAAAGATAATAAAGAAATGTAGCAGAAGTTACACACGGTTTGCCTATCATGGATTGTATTACTCGGGGCTCCTCGGGTGACTCGTTCCTCAAACACTTAAGATAGAAAAAGAAGCGTGCAGAGTTTTCCGCGGTTATCCTATTAATATGGAGTTTACCACTCGTGTCTCCTCGGATGACTTGGTCCTTAAACACTAAGATATACAGTAAGAAGCGCAGTGGAGTTACTCGCGGTTCGCCTTTTATGGATTTTATCACTCGGGCTACTCGGGTGACTCGTTCCTCGAACTCTATAGATAGTTAAGAAGCGTAGTGGAGTTACCCGCGGTTATCCTATTATGTATTTTATAACTCGGGACTCCTTGCACGACTCGGTCCTCAAACACTTAGATCATTGTAAGAAGCGTAGCGGATTTATACGCGGTTTGTCTATTATAAACGTTTTTCACTTGGAGCCCCTCGGGTGGTTCGTTCACACTAAGATGTTAAGAAGCATAGCAAGGTTATCCGCGGTTAGTCTATTGTGGATATACTCTGAGCAAACGAAATTTGAGCCCCTTACCAGTTTACAAGATTGGTTTTCCCGAAATCGCTGGAAAAAAATCCAAAATTAAAGTTTTCTGCGCTACATTATTTTGCACTTATGAAATTATGTAATCCAATTTGGGCCAAATATATTTAAAAGTTGAAAATGATAGAACCTGCGGAGAGTACAGAGTTTGTGGTTTTTTTCAGAGTTTATGACGGAACATAAATTCTGTAAGTCATTCATTTGAATGTAAATATTCATCAAACAATCTTAGATTTATTTGAATGTCTCTTGAAAGATAATATGTTATTTTTTCGGTTTTCAGCAGACAATTAAAAAAATAAATTACGATTCAAGATAACCGAAGTACACTTTTTATAAAATTTATAGGGAGGTTATCTCCGGGTGCAGATTTTTTCGCTGTGTTGAAGACCCATTGGTGGCCTTGTGCTGTTTTCTGCTCTTTGGTCGGGTTGTTGTCTCTTTGACACATTCCCCGTTTCCATTCTCAATTTTTTTGTTCTAGGCCAAACCGGAAAAGTCCAAAAATATTCTTTTTAATGGACTAGGTATGATAAAAACAATGTCTTGTTGTGATTTGTAAATACAAGAAGATTAATTAACCAATATATTTTGGCATAAAAATATGTAATAATATCAAACATTACACTGGTTTTTATCTTCTAAAACAAATTGGTTATTAGATTAAGTATTTACATTTCCTGTTGTGACAAATTGTTGTAAAACAATACTTATCTGTTAAGTTAAGAATATAAATCTGTTATTAGATATAGGAAGATGTGGTGTGAGTTTGGATTTATTTTTCGTTACAATGGTCTTTCAATTTATAAATACAAATACAAATAAATTTAAAGCCCCCTTTTCAAGTTTTAATCTCCAGACTTTAAAAAAATAAGTGGAAATGGACCCTACCTCTTTCTATGTAAAGTCATTGAGATTATTCATTTTAAGAGTTGATTGTTCTTATAATTCATCACCCTCTAACACTTATACTATTTATACTTGTATCATCTCATATTCCTCACGATAAATACTTGTACATTTGATATGAGTTCAATGTTACAACTTATTTTACAATTTAACATAAATAGTTAAATCTTAATCGACACTGTTATGCAGTTTGTTAGCACTCTTCTTCCCTTCTCGTCTTTCTATCACCGGACAAGGAGGTGGTCCGTAATTTCTGTATTCTTTAAATTTCAAGGGCATTTTTCTTTTCTTTAAAAATAACGTTTCTCCTGTAAAAGAGGGACGAAAGATACCAGAGGGACAGTCAAACTCATAGATTGAAAATAAACTGACAACGCCATGGCTAAAAATAAAAAGACAAACAGACAAATAATAGTACAGAAGACACAGCATAGAAAACTAAAGACTAAGCAACACGAACCCCACCAAAAACTGGGGGTGATCTCAGGTGCTCTGGAAGGGTAAGCAGATCCTGCTCCACATGTGGCACCCGTCGTGTTGCTTATGTTATTACAAATCCGGTAAATAGTCTAATTCGGTAGGTCACATTCGTGAAAAGGGAAGGGTATTGTAGTTACGACATAAGGAACATATCCGATATCATCTGTGAAACGGTTATTCCATAACGGTCAACCAACTCGTGATGGCGTCCGTAAAATTTACGAAGGGATGATTTCAACTTCACCATTTGGAACTCTTGGTTTAATAGCTTCCTTGTTAGCAGCAATCCTCTATCAAGGAAATCATGATAAGAAATACAAGCCCGGGAATATCGTATCAGTTGGGAGATATATACTCCGTATGCAGGCGCTGCTGGAATGTTGCTACATAGAAATGGAAAGTTCACAATTGGGAAGCTGAAATCATCTCTTTTGTCGTTAAGTTTTGTTTTCAACCGACCCTCATTGTCAATTTCTAGATGTAAGTCAAGATATGAGGCAGACTTAACTGTATCTGTAGTATCCTTTATCTCTAGTTCGGTGGGATAGATTCGTTCAACATAGTCACCAAATTTTGTATCATTTAGTGAGAGAACATCATTTATATAGCGGAACGTAAAGTTAAAGGATATTGCTAACTTCTTATCTTTCTTCCTAAGAAGTTCCTGTATGAAGTCAGCCTCATAATAATAAAGAAACAAGTCGGCAAGAAGAGGGGCACAATTGGTTCCCATTGGAATTCCGACAGTCTGTTGAAAAACATGTCCTCCAAACGTAACAAATATTTTGTCAATCAAGAAATCAAGCATCTTGATAATGTCAGTTTCAGAGAATTTTTTGTTTGAATCAGAGTGATTCTTTAGTAGGATTTATCCCTCCCCAAGACAAGATACTTGTATCTACGTTCGCCATTCTTTTAAATGAAAAAAAGTAATACCAACTCTTTCAATTTGTCTTTTAGTTTGGAATGGGGAATACTTGTGTAAAGTGTATAAAAGTCAAATGTTTTAATACTATTGCATGATGAGAGAGTCTTAGATTGTATGTACTCTAAAAGATCTTTAGAATTTTTTAGTATCCACATTTGATTCACGCCACCTCTAGAATAGGCAGTTTCACAATAACTTTGGAGCCCGGCTTTGATTGCTGATAAAATAGATGTTAATAATTTAAAAAGAGGTTTCGTGGAGCACTTGGAAGACCCAGCAATATACCGTTGTTTGTAAAATTCTCATGAAAATGATTTTCCTATTATTTTTTTATGCAATACGATGGTTTATCAATTCTGTAGATTGTCCATTTCTGTATTATATGACCTATTTTCCCAAACAGTTATTAATTTACTCTTTTGCACCCCATTATTCTGTATTCGTTATATTTTTGCTCATTTCTTTCTAAATAGATTTTTCTTTTACCTCGTTATATTCTTTATTCTATAAATCCCATCCAGAATGGCCGAACCTCCTTATCTGAACGCGTGTCTATTGTTGAAGACAATTGTGATATAGATGCCCCCCTCCCCCCTTTTGTGTCGAAAGATTGTTGTTTCATTGACGTATACCAAGGACTCCCTTTATTCATATAATGTCCCTGCGTTATAGTGCTCCTCATTATTGCCACGCCTTCACTTACCGCCACTATGAAAATACCATATAGGCCCCGTTACCAAAATGAATATAGTTTCTCAATCGATACATTGCCAAAAAAAAAAAGTCAGTTCAAAATGTTAGCATTAAATTCAGGCATTGCACTGTATTTTTTTTTTAATAAATCGGAAGTTTCTATGTCAAATTTTATTTTTGAATAAATTTATTGACTTTAGAAATAAGTGTGGTAGGAAATATTCTAGCCATTTTATTTTATATGTTAATCATAATATTAAAACTATTGATGTAAGATCGGCGCCGGTACTTTTAAAAAAAAAATATTTTCAATCAAGTTGAAGCCCTCCAACCAACGAAAAAGAAACACACTAACTTTCACCCAAAGAAAACAAATCTATATTTTAAACACTCCTTACTGTTTGACGCCATGTTTTTTTTTTTTTAATAATTCTTGTTAAAAAAATTATCTTGCATACTTAACAACAGTACTAGGTGTATCTAATGATTAACGACCTACATAAATGTAGTATGACATAAGTTTTATGTAGCTTTACAAATCCTAATTTCTTGATTTTCAAAAGTTCATAAATTATATTTGTGTTGTTATTTTATTTTACCCCAGATCACCAAAAGACAGTCTAGCACGCAGATGCAACACAAGGACAACATACATCTTTGCTCCTCTTTAAGAAGTAATATAAAGTATAATATAACAAAAATAATATTGATATTCATTACTTGTGTCTGTTTTATTCAGTCAGTGCTAGAATATTTGATTATAAAAAAAATCTTTAAAAAATTATGAATTAAAATACAATTTTGAATGTAATTTTATGAAAATTTCTCTTTCTTTATCCTGTGTTATATAATTCATTTTTGCCAATTTTACTCAGATACGTAGTCTTAATTGAATTTGGTTTGCTGGAATGCTTTTTTGAGAAAACAAAAGAACAAATATTTCAAATTACCTACATGATATTGACCACTATCTAAATAACAAATCGATGGTCACAGCTGTTTCCCAAAAGATTATTTTAAATGAACGCCCTGTCCATGAACTGACATGGCCAAATGTGAGGACAATTTCACAGTATTGTATACATGTACAATGATCGTACAAATTGCACTCAGAAATGAGAACATAACAATGGGAGGTATTAATGTTATAAAACTAGAGGCTCCAAGGAGACTCATTCGACCATCTTGGAAAAAAAATATGCAATGTTGATATTCCTATTTATTTAAAAATCTGAATAGTTCTTCTTTGCCCCCTCCTATACAATCATATATATGTCCTAAAGTCTTCCATAAAAATATGAAGGACCAAAACAGTCCATTTCTATCAAATCTTTTTAAATCGAATATCGCTAGAAGTTCAAAAAAGGTCAATAAACGTAACTTTTGATGGATATTTGAGGGTCTGGACGGGGTCCATCATTTCTGTATTATTTAAGTGCATAGGCCATTTGTTCTATTTTAAATTTTTGTTGACGATTATTTCTATTCTTCATATTTTAGCACACCATTATTCTCTATTATTTATATTTTCGCATATTTTGCTCTATATTCTTTATTTTTTTAAGCCTTTATTCTGCACTTTTTCCAATTATTCTCTATTCTGTAATCCAATGGAAGTAAAATGAAGGTCAATATTATATTTCCATAAACCCCATCCAGCCCCTCATTAATCCAATAAAAGTTATGTCTATTGACCTTTTATAAACTTTAAGTCATATTCGATTGTTTTCTTCTGAAAAAAAAAAACAAAAATGGATAGAAATAGAAAATTTTGAATTTTAACCTTCGAAGCATTTACACTGAAATACAGACCATTTGTCGACGCTCCGCTCACGGGATATGTATTTTAATCAGATTGGTTCTGAAGATTTTCAATATCTACTACAATTTTGGAGATGTAACACAAATATTTGCATTTTAATAGAGCTTTCCGTGTGCTATTTAATCTTTTTAAAGCATTTTCTATTTAAAATTCAAAGTAGTAATTGTTTTATAAACACAAAAGCTCATTTTGAAGTCCGGATTTATAAGTGAATTACAATGAATTAGGTGGTGACCTGCACGTTCTCAAAGATTGTTTACAGAGTTAGTTGATTTATCATGTTAATATGTTTATTCTCCCCAAACAACAGATAACTTGACATGAAGTTTTAGCTTCATAACATATCTTTATTTTTCATTATCAAATATTTAAGATTGACAAATTATTTTTTTTCACTATAAAAATACCAAAATACTGTTTTTGTTATGAAATATGTTGCCGTATAAAATATATTACTTAACAAGAAGTTTTAGCCTTCAGAATATATATTCATGTTTCATTATTAAATATCTAAGTTTGACAAATTATTTTCCTTGTATAAAAGTGCTGTTTTTGTTCAAAAAGGTGCTGCAGTATTGAATACGATCATTGAAAACGCCACTGTTTCAAACATTTTTGATTGGCCAAGCCATTATTTATTAAGAAAACCTACAGATTTTGTTTTATGTTTGCTTTTTTTTTTTTGCGTGAAGTCAAATTTTAGAAACCTACTATCTATCCATGAAGCGAAACCAAATAAAAAAAAACCATATAAAATAAAGAACAAATGAATAATCAACTAATTATGCAATGCCGTTTGATACCAATTTTAACATCAAAATTATTCTTGTTAGAAATCTTATGAGGCAAAACATCAGGAAAACTGTTTTCATTCTTCACTGGTGTTAATATGTCTTTTGATTGAGTTACGCCATTTCAATTGATATTTTATAGTGTGTCTTTCTATGTTGTGATGTTAAACTATTGTTTCAGATAAGGGTGAAGGTTTGGTACCATTAAAACGTTTAAACACGCTGCAATTGTTTGCACCTGTCCTAAGTCAGGAATCTGATGTTCAGTAGTTGTCGTTTGTTAATGTGGTTCATAAGTGTTTCTCGTTTCTCGTTTTTTATATAGATTAGATCGTTGGTTTTCCCGTTTGAATGGTTTTACACTAGTAATTTTTGGGGCCCTTTATAGCTTGCTTTTCGGTGTGAGCCAAGGCTCCGTGTTGAAGACCGTACTTTGACCTATAATGGTTTACTTTTATAAATTTTGACTTGGATGGAGAGTTGTCTCATTGGCACTCATATTACATCTTCTTATATCTAAGATCATCTAAACTAAATGATATAGATTGAGAAGATACATATACAGACAAAGGTTCAACTGTCTCCTAAAAAATCCTTATTTGATGATTCTATAATTATTTTCGGTTATATTATTTGTGTTTTTATACCATCAAAAAACATACGGATGCAAAATGAAGAAAAACAAAACTTTGACTAAAGAATGTAATGGGAAGGAATTGGTTCATTCGGGAGGAACAAACACCATTACTACACAGTATCACTATTTCTTTTCTCTTTAACCAAAGTTAAAATCACCCAACACACTACAACGTTTTCATCACCAATCGAAACTCATTGCCCTTCACTGCAGCTACGATAATGATTGCTAAATCGTAATATGGAATTATTGTTGATAACAAAAGTAGTGATTTGTGAGGTCAGACAAGCTTTTGGAAAGCTTACACTCGTGGCTATTTTGAGGAAAATATGATTCCCCTGTGAAATAAGACACTTGCTTGATGAGGAGAACTATAGCCTATAAACAAGATCGAACAACCCTATCCTTTTTTATTTCCTCTTCCCTTTCCCTATCCTGTTTATTTCCTCTTCCCTTTCCTTATCCTGTTTATTTCCTCTTCCCTGTCCTTATCTTGTTTATTTCCTCTTCCCTTTCCTTATCCTGTGTAGTACCAGTTTTTGTATGAACATTTTTTTCGTACAAACCTTGATTTGTTCATTTGTTTAAAACGGCACATAACTCTGATGGGGAGAAAACTCGTTATAAGTCATCAGTTAAATGAAAGCCTCTTTTTAAAACACGGATTAAAAAGACGCCATCTCTATCTTATTTAATCCGATTGTCCAATTTCAATAACATTTTGAAATTTCTCATGCGGCTTACAAAAAAAAAAAACAACAAAAATACACGATAGGAATATACGGCGGATATCTATTTGAAAGTTACTTTATAAATATAGAGAACTCTATTATGAGAGTTTGGTGAAGTTCCCCGTACAACAAATAACAGTAAAACAGAAGTTCTATGTGTCAATAAAGTACTTCCATGGTGTGACGTTCTATGTGTCAATAAAATACTTCCATGGTGTGACGCTAACGGTTGCTCAAGAATACGAAGGACGTAAAAAAGATTAAATTCATAATAATAATAATAATAAATGAAAAAATAGAAAAAACTAATAGAAAAACGAAAGACAACTCTTATAAATGCAAGAACAAGATGATTTTTTAAATTAGATAATCCTGATTTTTCTTAAACCTTACCTAGTTTATCTGAAGTTACTGGACACAGAGGCAAACAATCTTCACTCGTCACATTCATTACATTTTTACTGCACACATAAGTGACGTTGTTATCTGATTTTATCACTGACTGTGTTGACTGTTCTATTTGAAATGATACTGCACTTGGAGTACCCTTTGGTATGCCTAATGTTGATGATTGTAACTGTGCTAGGCGAGACGAACTCGAGTACAACTGTTCTGATACTTGTACCCATTTTGACATAAATGTGAAAGCTGCCTGTTGAATGGACAAATTGAATGCTATCTGGATCGTTATCAGAAACAATAGCACTAAGAATAAAGATTTAAACACTGATCCTTTTGCGCAATACCGTTCATTCGCATCCCCCATTCCATTTAAGTTGGACTCGTTGATGATATTCGACTTTTGTAAATTTTTTTCTAGATTTTCTGTCATCAAATATTAAGCATGGTTTGACATTGAATTGTTCTTTTCACATCAGTCAAGTTGTAAATGAGAGATTAATTAGTTCATCTATTCAATGTCGATTTACATTGGTGATAAAAAGATATATCAGTTATTGCTATTTACTATTCGATTTGAATTAAAATCTATAATGTATATATTTTTTCTCTACGGTTTGTTGCAAGTAACACGTGTTGACTAATTTCAATAGTCCTTTTTCTGTCCATTTACGGAAAACTGAAAAAAAGATAACAACAAATATTTATATATAGTACTTTAAAAAACATGGAATGCGGAAGATACATGTAAGAGCATAAAAGCAGCTGGGGAAAAATATTGTCAATGAGGCTGAATTCTTTGGAGTTAGTTGTCTTCGAGATTGTAGTGGTGGGAGGGGGGAATTGGAGAAATAACCATCTTAGTCACTCAGAGGTATTTTTGTTGTTTTACTCTTTAATGACGGTATAACTGCATAGTGAATTCTACTCCGGCGCGGATCTAGGATTTGATGTTTAGGGGGTGGGTCTACTGAGAATCGGGAATTGGAGGACCATATTTTGACAAAAAAATTGGCTGTAATTTTATCTTATTTGAATTAGTCGAATAAATTTTCTTTCGTTTACTTATATCTTTGACACCCTTAAGCCCATCTTAAATGATTTTTTATATACGAAAATTGTCAAATATTGAAGCTTATATTAGGGGCGTTTAGTGTGTAGAGTTCTGACTGATCAGTTAATGAGTGTGTGTCCAATAAACAGGCGCCTTTTGGTCATATTTGAAAATGATAACTTTATCTTGTTTGAATTTTACAGAATCAATAACACTCCTCTCTAATACGACTTACTTATTGATATAGAAAAAGGTGACTGATTTGTTGTAAATATTGGTTCTTTTATCTTTGTGTAAACGAGATAGCGGTCTGACTGAGGATAAGGGCGCTTAAGATAATAAAAAAAAAATGGAAGACCCATATACTTACTTACTAGGAAAAACGTCAGGTCTGGTTACCCCCCCCCCCCCAAACCCCCTCCACCCCCCCCAGAAAATGGGGGTGACACAGGGTACTCATTTCCCAAATCCCGCTTTTTTTGTATTTTTTCCCGCTTTTCACTTTTTTCTTTCTTTTTCCTACATCCCCACTTTTTTACCCCTATATCCCACATCTCTTTTCACCCCCTTTTTCCTCTGAAATAGAAAATATCGATTTTGCCTTGTTTTCATACGGTATGACATTATTTTGACCAAATAAGGTCCCTTCGTCTTTTATAGAACAGTCATTAGAACCGATTAAAGCCGAGAGATTTACGAGTCTTAGTTTATTGAAATTTGTGTGATTTCTTCTTTTTATTGTAAATTATATGCTTATACTGTTGACGGGCATTTTTTAATGTGCATTTAACAGTTTGTATTTTATTTGTGTGTAGTGCTGACCAAATTGTCTTTTTCCTGCATAAATAATGACAAAAATAAAAATGATCACACTTAAATTTAAAAAAAAAGGTTGGTAGACTTAAATAAATCCAAGAGTTGTTTTATCGACCTTTGCACGTACAATTTACGTACAATTTACTTATTTGTTCAATAACAATTAATAATTTCAACATGTTGCCTTCTAATCATTAATGTTAGCGAATTATTCATTATTGTTAATAAAATACCGAAAAACTGTTAAAATGGTCGATCGGTAGGAAAATGTAAAGTTAAACTCAATTTTTAGCATTGAACAAATCTTAATAAGTTTTTAAAAAAGTCTGCAATGGTGAATTTGACTATAATATAAATAAGAAGATGTGGTATGAGTGCCAATGAGACAACTATCCATCCAAGTTAAATGTGTAAAAAGTAAACAATCATAGGTCAAAGTACGGCCTTCATACACATTTTCAGATATGAGATACAGAGCTGTCTATAAGGCAATAGTTCTCTTTGTTTTATGATTTATTTTTCTCATTTTGTATTCCTAAAAACATTATTATTTGAAACAGTCTGGCGTCATGTTAATTTTTTTTTTCATTTTATATGATTAAATATTAAGTACTACATTAATAGAATATGTGTGGGTCGCTTATCGACAGACTAGAGCTTGCTTGTGGTAATATGCAAAATATATACATTGTAGGAAACTAAATAATTTATGTGTACTAGCCTCAGAAATAGGAAGGAAGGCGAATCTTGTCAAGCTTTTATTCTGTTCGTAGCGAGAAGAAAGAAATTTTGTATTTTCCGACAACTTTCAGCCAGAGACATATAAAAATGTTGTATTATATGTCTCTGCTTCAACGTATATTTCTTTAAAGTTTTTGATTGTTACAGAAATTGACACGACTTAAACGCGGACCGCGAAGAAGACCCCCCAAACAAACACTGATTATAAATCGCTTTACGATCGACGCAAATCAGACTGAGACACTACACTTTTCCCCAGGTGGAATCCCCCCTCTTAATTATTTCCGGATCTGCGCTAGCAAATCATAATTTTCGATTCTTCTCTACTGCATTTTTTTTTATCTTTTGGGCTGTTCTAGCTGTTTAATGTTTGTTTCATGAATTGGATTATTTCACATTTCGGAATATCTTTGCATAGACATTATTTATTAGAATTCACATCGGGTATTGTACACAATTTCTTTATCACTTTCAATATGAATAAAAAAAGCAATATGGATATACGTCGACGAGACAGCACAGGAGTAGGGCCAGTTTCAACTGTAATTTGTTTCACCCACAAGCTTAAGGTCAAAATATAAAAGATGTCAGATCTTACTATATACATTAAAAATTAGATGGTCTGTATCAAATATTTAAAAATTTCATAATTTTACATATTTCCAGCAAATCAAAAAGTTATTTTGCGCTACATGTTGCTGTTGCATGCATTCTGATATAATTTTATTTTGGATGTAACACGTCTTCTGATTGGCTGAACGTTTTTTGTCTATCAGATCATAGACATAAGTTTGTCATGTGGCCGTGACGTCATCAACGTTTTTTTCATGATTTACTCCTTAAAAATGGAATTTAGAATTGAATTATAAGGAAAGAATGTAATGTTTTTTCTGTCTATTCGAAATAACCTAAAAAATGTGGTGCACACTTTTTAAATAACCCGCTACGCAGGTTATTCAGTGTGCACCACATTTTTGATGTTATTTCTTCATAGACAGAAAAAAGATTACAGTCATTCCATAAACATAACTGTGAAATTTAACATGTTTTTGTCAAATATTCCATCGAAGGACATCACTACCCAACCCGAATGACAACACATAGCTTTTACTTTAAATATAACTTTGGTTATGGTTAACAAAAGCGTTATACAATTTTACGCTCAACTTAATCAAAATTTGCCAAATCTTTCAAAATTACGGCTTTTTGGTATTGTTCTAGCGTTTATAATTTGATGGCCTGTTTAGAAATAAGCCGGGAAAAAAATAGAACCTTAAAGAACACACCTTGAGCTATAATACCATGAATTTAATAGAGTAAAGATTGAAATACGCTAGTGTGAAATAAATTCAGGGGAAATCGACCCTACTACTCCTTTGTTCTAAAGTTAGCAAAGTGGTTTGAAGTTTCCTGCGTTCTCCGCCACAATTCAATACTATTTTTGTTCTATTAATGTATAAGATATTAAGAAAATAAGTATAGGTATAAAAATCATACATTAACACGATTTGTTCATATAAAAATGTTGAATAAGTAATGTCAATGTTGTACATTGTGTAGTTTAAACTAAGAAAAATTGATTTATTACTTACATGAAATTTCCTTATACGTCCATTTTATAAAAAAATGTTGTGTATTTCATTGGTTGACCGGGATAAAATGTGATGTGTGTATCCGCTGATATTGCTACGACATAAGAGTTTTCGGAAAGCCTCATAGTCGATTACATCTTATTCATATCCACGTTTTTACCGTAAGCTGTCGTAATAGTAATATATATACTTGACAAGTCATGCACCTCATAAAAATTAACAAGATGACAACTTTCACCAATAACTTTGACATGAGCTGGGATAATGACCAATTGTTTTTCTTAAATCTGACAACGTGTTTTCAAATGTTTCTAGGCAATATATTTCGATTGATTTTCGAAGGTATTTATACAATATCCTACGAAATCTGCATAAATCAAATACAAAACCGATTTGTAAAGTCTTGAAGCGCACAGATTTATTTATTCTAGGAAAATATTATGAATGTGAGAGACATATACCTAATACGAATATTTTATTGGTTTCTAATCCAAAATTGCAGGTTTTCTACTAAAATTTCACAATAGACATTAGGTAAACATGAACTCACAAGTACAAGTTAATCAACACTTATTATTCATATCTATATACATATAGATATATACGTGTAATTAATAAACAGAGACGTATGAACTAAATTAAAAAAAGTTAATAGTGACTAAAACTTGATTTTTTTTACTTTAACAAAAACATGCCTTACCTTGTCTCACACACCTGACATACTTGGGTTGTCCTACTGATAACGGACTATTCTGATAACATTTGACGATAACGAAATCCGGAAATCAGGTATTGGTTTTAATATGGAAGTTTATTATTAAATCGCTCCATATGTCCAATTTTGATATTTGTTTCACGAAAACACCACACTACTTCGTAAATACATAGAAATTTTGTCATATTTCTCATTATAATACAACAATGTACCGATGAACGCCCGAGGCACATAGTCCTAGTTCCGTTTTCATTTGTTATTATGTGTTTTACATACTCCGAATGTGTATACAAACGGGATGACGATTTCAGCATTAACCAGGGGGTTTGGCGAAATATCGAATAAGAGGTCTATTGTTGTGTTTTGTGTACTACTATTGTTTGTCTGTTTGTCTTTTTCTTTTTTAGCCATGGCGTTGTCAGTTTATTTTCGACTTATGAGCTTGAATGTCTTCTGGTATCTTTCGCCTCTCTTCTATAACCAGTAAACTTGTATCGTTTAATTCATAACACTTTATTTGCTAATTAAATGAACCCTGGGTATAGAAGGAGTCTTCACCTACGAATACATGTAGTGGACTGCATGCCTTCTCGCAATTGACAATGAGGTGATCATAAGTTAATTGTGCTGGATGCATAAACACTTATCCTGATTGTGAGAGCATAGTATTAAAGTTTAAAAAGTTGTTAAGAAAAAGTCTTGCAGTTTTTAAGAGGTAGTCTGTTGCAAGACAAAACTTCTTGCATGAACTCTATTTCAGCGGGCCTTAATACCATTGGAAAATTGGACAAATATATTTGATTTCTTTAAACGTGTTCTGATAGGAGTGGCTTGATTTTTTTAAGCCTCCCCTTAATGACTTGCGTCTGGTATTTGACGATGTGTACAGGAAACCCTTGTATAGATTGATTACAAGTTACCGCCTAAATTTGACACAAGTTTATGGATTTTCATTCATATTATTAAACTATGGGAGATAACTGTATTGTATTTAAAGCTTGTCCGAAGGGGAGCTAGGTAAACGGATATGTACGACAGTACAGACAACCTTTACCAACCGACAAACCTCGACAGATTCCACTACCCTACATCTAGATGTGGATTGGAAATTTAACGCTGATCGTCATCCAATCAGATCCATCGATATAGAAAAATTGCACTGAGCTTCCAATTGTTTTGTTTCAAGAGCCACTGGTGATTCTTATGCAGATGAAACGCGCGTCTGGCCTACTAAATTAGACCCCCCCCACCACCCCCCACCCCCTAGATCACTCGAGTGTCTTACGCGAATAAATAAGAAGTTGCAATCCTCTTACTGCAATTACTACATTGCCACTATTGATTGATCGATGGCTGTTGAACGTCCGGTTGCAAGTATATCATGCATACTAAGGGCGATAATATGCAATTATTGACTTTTAGTCTTTCGATGAGGTTGATAAAATGATTTATCAACCCAGAGATATGATACTCACCTAGGCCAACAATTGTTTTATTATTTGACTAAATAATTTTTTTTTTTCTCATTGGCGAAAAACAATAAACCTCACATAGGAAGAATTTATAACAAGAAGGGTCGCTAGAGAGATCATGATTATTCGAGGTGTCGGCTGTCTAAATTGACTAACTTTAACCTTTGTCAATCATCTCTGTTAAAGAATTAGAATAATTTTTGAAAGCTTTGAATTTACACAGTTGTTGAAATTCCGTTTATTGAAACGTAGGGATCTTTATTGTTGGGTTCCTGTCTCAATGACTTTTATATCACATCTCCTTATGTTCATATCAAGCAAGACAGTAACGGTTGTCATGATATTGGCTCTGTAAAGTTGTTTTTAAGTATAAATTATTTTTATTAAATTAAAAAAAGGAATTGTATAAGAGTGAATGTATCAACCAAAAACAATGTAAGACAAGCTTAGATAGTGTTAAGTTTGTGGTATAAAATAGAAAATTGAATATTCAGGGTAAACCTTGACAATTTCTATACCCAAGCGCCTGTGATTCAAATGGCAATTGCAACAGCAGACAAAAATCTGCTGTGTCGTGCAAACATAATTGTTTTTTTTTTATTGCAATCGAAAAAACTGATCCTATTGTATCTAGTGCCGTACTTGATGAATTCAGGAATGTGTCTGACGTACTGAAGGATAGCTGTTATGTATCTGACGTACTTCATGATATCTGTTATGTATCTGACGTACTGAATGATAGCCGGTATGTATCTGCCGTACTACATGATAGCCGGTACGTATCTGGCAGAGTGCGTGACAGTCGGTATGTATCTGTCGTATTGCATGACAGCCGGAAGTATCTGCCTTACTGTACGATATCCGGTATGTAACTGCCTTACTGTATAACAATCGGTATGTATCTGCCTTACTATATGATAGCCGGCATGTATCTGCCGTAGTGCATGATAGCCGGAATGTATCTGCCTGACTGTTTGACAGTCGATATGTATCTGCCGTAGTGCATGTTAGCAGGTATGTATCTGCCTGACTGTATGACAGTCGGTATGTATCTGGCGTACTGCATGACAGCCCGTATGTATCTGCATT
Source organism: Mytilus coruscus (assembly GCA_017311375.1). Classification (NCBI taxonomy): domain Eukaryota; kingdom Metazoa; phylum Mollusca; class Bivalvia; order Mytilida; family Mytilidae; genus Mytilus; species Mytilus coruscus. The sequence goes on from CM029603.1 coordinate 85,417,758, forward strand.
ACTGTATGATAGTCTGTATGTATTTGGCGTATTGTATGATAGCCTGTATATATCTGCCTGCCTGTATGGCCGTAAGTATCCGTCGTATTGCATAACAGCTGGTATGTATCTGCCGTACTTCATGACAGCCGGTTAGTATCTGCCTGACTGTATGACAGCCGGTATGTATCTACCTTACTGTATGACAATTGGTATGTATCTGCATAACTGTATGATAGTCGGTATGTACCTGCCGAACTGCCGGTTATATTATATGATATTGGATAAATATAAAACCGATGCTTACATTATTCCTATTTTTCATTGAGCACACCGTGAGTTATAAAATTTGTGTGTTTTTTTTTTATGTTTATATTTGTAGTTCTTCACTTTCTGCATTATATATGTTTGTATTTGTGTTTGCTTGACCCATATGGGTGTATTTTGCAAATAAAATTATTATATATATAAAAAATACGAGATTTGTGATTGTCCTGCTTTATCGGTACAGTCAAACCCGCATAATTTTAAAGGTCACCCACGTGACCAGAGAAAACTTCCCTTTTAAGTGAGGTGATACATGTATATGAATTGACGTTCAAAATGCATATGTATATAAACGTACTTCAGCGAGATATGAGGAAACGGATTTGACTAGCAAGGTTTTTGCTTACTAGAGGTGACCTATATAGTAGAAATAACTGTATTAGAAAAATTATATACATCCAGTTGAAATTAAACAAAAGAAATGGGACTCTTTATTAGAGAAGGTTAAAAAGGCTAAGTTGGTATATTTGAATGTTTACATCTGTTTCTATGGACTTTAAACGTTTAATGTCAGTGCATAATTCAGAATTTTTTGCATCTTATATACGTGTTTAAACTTAAATTATAGTATGGAGTTTCGAGATATTTGTGAACTTTTATATTAAAGGCAAATTTTTCACAAAACAGTAAATTCTGGTAGGTTCAAATATATATGGATTTTTTCTGAGCATAAGCATAAATTCCGCCGAAAACATTCCACAGAAAGATAAAAGATTGATCTTTAGAAAAAATTAATTTGCATCTCTGTCATCAACAACATTTTTTTATTGAAAAGAAGCCTAAACATGGGCAATAACCTAATCGAAAATTGATGTTAAAATTTGAAGTGTATTTCTTACTTGTATTCTATTTTATTTTCGTTCACTCATTTTTCAATTACAATTTAGGCATATTAATTATTTTATTTATGAAATGTACTAAAAAAGAAAAGTCTATCTTCCGTTCATCATAGTTCATCATGGAATACTATCCCGGACGATTTCAGACTACATCCATCTTCTATTCCATCTATACTATTAAATGAGAAGACCTCATTTTGTGTGTCGCTTCTCTTCCCTCCACAATAGATTAATCATCATTCCTCTGTGTCCTAGATGTACCATGCATAGTCGCATTTGTCATCCTCGCTTATGATTAATCCGTTTGGGTTATTCGGGGAGGAATACGAAAATAAAGGCGTCCGGATATTGTTTCCGTCATCGGACGGACTTTTAAGTCATAGACAAGACTTCTGTTTAGGACTGTTTAAAATGGACCGTTTACAATTAACCCATAATTTTTATAGGTACTTGGGGACAGGACAATTATTTTCGCGTTTTTTCTGTATACTATGAACATACATAAACTATAAATAAAGTGTATTTACTATTACTTATAATAATAAACAAAAAATAACGGCTTTTGAAAAAAAAGGGGGAGGGCTAAAATAAAATTGCCCTGTCCCCAAGTACCTATGACTTTTGATACCTTTCCTGAAATTCTCCAGTCATAAAATCTTTTACAAAATTCATCCTACAACAGTTTACATACTTTCAACCACGCTCTAAATGCCCGCGATTTCAAAATAAAACCTTAAAGCAGCAGTAACACTTTCGAATGTGTAATTGAGGCTTTAATAAAAAAAAAAAAAAAAAAATTGATAACAAAACCAAATTATTATGATTGAATTGGAACGTAAGGAAAAATACTTCATGCCAGATCTGTCTTTTGTGTTTTTGTTAGGATTTTTATGTGCTTTGTATCAGTCTAATGATTGTTCTGATGGGGGAGTGTTTGGCGCCATCAAACATGTTTAACCCCGCCACATTCTGTATGTGCCTATATAAGTCAGGAGCCTGTAAATCAGTGGTTGTCTTTTGTTGCTGTATATTAGATACTAAGTATTTGTTTCGTTTATTGTTTTTTTACATACATCAGGCCGTCAATTTTCTCATTTGAATTGTTTTACATTTGTAATTTCGGAACCTTTTACAGCTTACTGTGTGGTACGGGTTATGCTCATTGATGAAGGCCGTACGGTGACCTATAGTTGTTAATTTCTACGTCATTTGGTCTCTGGTTGAGAGTTGCTTCATTGGTAATCACATCACATCTTCTTATTTTTTATATTATGTTGGATTGCAGTAGTTTTAAAGAAACATTTATATAACATAAATCTCAAGCAAGGTAAAACTGTTCATAGCTGTGGCAGAATAGATAGTAACAGAACTCTGATAGTAGTAAGCATTTTCTGCTTGAGTGGAAACTTAAACACCAGAAACTCTTCCGTTCCATTACAATATCAAATTTTGACCTGTATTGACTTCTCTTTATTTCGGATTTAAGAAGGAAAGACTTGAAACACACATCCGCCGCTGTTAGAAGTAAAAAGATCTGATGACATTTTGTTAACCATTTAGATAGCAGTTTACCTTTTCTCTTTTACGGAAGCCCATTTAGGACCTCCCAAATTATAATTTGAATTCGAAATCACGAATTTAAATCGTTATCACGAATTGTATAATTTGTTATAACAGATTAAATTTGTGATAACGAATTGTTGGAAATCGTTTTAACAGATTTTATAATTCGTAATTACGAATTAAATTATTTAATAATGACGAAAACAATTCGTGATTTCGAATTCAAATTTTATTTTGGAAGGTCCTAAATGGGCTTCCGTACGTCGCTGTTCATTAAATTTTACAAAAATCTTCTTTTTTAAACCTTTTGGCCAAAGTGAAACAAACTTGGCCACAATCAATTTAGTTTTAACGAATTTTATTTGCAAATTTAGAAAAAGGGATTGGACACTTAATTAGGGATATTGTTTTTTTTTTTTGTAAAGGGGCATAACTCAAGAACGGTAGAAGTGACGCCATTCAATTTCAAACTTGATCTGTGTTTTGAAGTAATAAACATTGTGTAGTAGTTTAATAACATTTGGTTGAGGCAAACTAAATGTAGAGAACGGAAACGACAGATTTAGCACTTTGTCTATTTATAAAGGGGCATAACTCAAGAACGGTAGAAGTGACACCATTTAATTTCAAATTTGATCTGTGTTTTGTGGTAATAAGCATAGTGTATAAGTTTTATAACATTTGGTTGAGACAAACTGAAGTTAGAGGACGGGAACCAATTTTGGGAACGTACGCGACGGACGGACTGGACTGACAGACAAGGACTAGACTTAATGCCCCCATCGCATGCCAAGAAATCCTCGCTAAAAATTCCCGGTCGACCTCCTACGGCACCCATTAGTAGTTTAAGATTTGATTTCATTCAACAAATTCATTTATGACCTGCATATACGTGTCGCTTAGAACACAGCCATATACCAAATGGTCAATATTAATCATCCGTGTAATTTGCTCTATGGGATGTTTTTCAACGGAGGCAATTTCTTGGCATGGGAGAAAGGAAGAAAGACCATTCACAATTTGTTTAACATTTTTTTCTCTCTTTTAATTAAATTAAAAAAAAAAAAAACCTTTCAAATGTAGAGCTCATAAATAAAATTATTCCCTGTGAAACGCCCCCCCCCCCCTTTTTTTTGACGTTCTCCATTTTGAACCCTCGATTTAAGCTTACCAATCTAATTAAAATTAAAGCCTTGCTTTCTAACCGATCTATTCATGTACCGGACCGGCAACTCTCTTTATTTAATAAAAAAAACTACAGTTCCGTTATACACATGCATGTTGTCTGCTTGGAGTCCCCGTCTAAAAAAAGGAAATAGCCTAACTCCAAGATAATATATTCCTGCATCACGTGATTTTTACCACGTGGAGCTTACATTAGAATAAATACTGAATATGGAAAGTGAAACTACAATTCAAAACATACAGTCCGAAGGCACAAAGAAGAAAAAGTTCGGTTTTTTTTGCAAAAGGTGCCGCGGTAATCCTCTCTGTGTTCAAACTATATATGAAATATTTGCCACTGCCCCTTGTCTGTTCTATGAATTCTAACTCTGAGTTTTTCTATCTGTTACGGCCTAGCGGCGGGGCATACAACATGTGTTTAATACTCATAATTTGTAACCGATACATTTTTATTCATTATTTTTTTATTTAAAGTCTTTTTAGACCGGCGATTTCTTTCGTGTGTATCGCTCATGAATATGTTGTACACAGAGGCAACAGAAGTAGTTTTGGCAACATGGTTTATCGAAGTGTAAAACCCAGGAAAGAAAATCGAACAGACTAATCATATTCAAGTTTTTGTTGATATGCTAATTTTGATAACGACGAAAAAATAACAAGAGTGCATGCAATTAAAAAACAAACAACAGATATAAGGAAGAAGAAAATGGAATATAATGTGCAAAAGTATATATAAGATAAGGTTAGCCTGGAGTGTAGTGAAGTGAGAGAAATAAATAAGGGTATCTACTATAAAGAATGTGTGAGATGAGCCCGTCTGCGGAATAACATGGTCAACATGTGGAATTATTTGTAGATCTTTGCTTTTTCAGTGATCATTTTCGCTATAATAATTTATTGAAAAATTCTCTCTATCTATTATAATTTTCAAATAAAAAACAAAACACAAAATAAACAAAATTCGTTATCACAGTTTTTTTTTTGTAATTTGTGATTTCAGATTAAAATTCATTATCACAGATTTTTAGCTCACCTTGACCCACAGGGTAAGTTGAGATTTTCTCCTCACTTTGCGCCCGTCGCTGTTCATTAAATTACAAAAATCTTCTTTTTTTTTTAAACCTTTTGGCCAAAGTGAAACAAACTTGGCCACAATCAATTTAGTCCTAAATGGGCTTCCGTAGATATACCTTTGTTTCACGAAAAGGTCAAATGAATATTTGAAGGATACATGTGTTCTAACAAGTTTATACTTATCACACGCTTCGTTGAATCCGATTCTGACGATTTGAAGAGAGAGAAAGCCAATCAAGGATATTAATCAGCCCTAAATAGTAGCTACATTATTTGGAATCAGTATCACAAAACTTTACTTGTCAGCAAAACGTAGGAATAAGAAGAATTTGACCATACTTGACTTCACATTTGTTTTTTTCCACCGCTTTGAGGGTACCTATATCCGACGATGATGCTACACAGTGAACTTGTTATTTTTTCGAATGTCGGAGCTCCGCTTGACAGTCTCCCAAATGACCAAAAAATCAAAAATCGTACAGTTCCGTTCCCACACTGTGAACCGATCAGACAAATGTTTTAAATTGACAAAAAGGCCTCAAAGTACATTAAATGTAATGTATTCCATTCACGTAATGTTGTCATTTTAGCGGTATTTTTAACATTGCCATATAAGCGGGAGGTTTGGCTAGTCATAAAACCAGGTTCAACCCACTATTTTTTTCTTAAAATGTCCTGTACCAAGTCAGGAATATGGCAGTTGTTATCAAATTGTCCGCTTCTTTGTATGTTGGCGTTTGTTTTTGTGTTCAGGGTTTATGTTGTTCCGTTGTTTTCCTCTTATAGTTGATGTGTTTCCCTCGGTTTTGTTTTGTGACCCGAATTTGTTTCATTTAAATTGATTTATGACTATTGAACAGCGGTATACTTCTGTTGCCTTTATTTATAGCTAGTGGATACATTTGTCTTAAAATACAACTGTCATGCAAGGATTGTAATGATGGTATGTTGATGAATCTATCGATTTTTAGACGAGTGACATTAACCTTAAAATATTCTGTTTAATGCACCCACTTAGCATACGGCTAAATCATATATATTCGAAGACTGTACTATATTTTCTGCCCGGTCGTCAAATATTCTTACTGTGCAATTTCCGTCCAAACACGATTAAAGGTCAATTACGGACAATTTCTTATTTTACAAGATGTCAGCATTATGGCATATTACGTCTTCTAAATAATAAAATTATGAATGGAAATAAATATTTTTTAGAGTACAAATTGTTAATCGTAACTTACCAAACGCATTTTAAAATATTAATGAAATTTTAAAAACATCGCAATTTCCCTGAAATTTCAGTGAACATGATAAAATGAGTGAAAACCAAAATATTTGTTGGTGATACCGTAAAACCAAATAACATATTTTGATTAGTTCTAAGGAAATTTTTGACATGATTAACATTAAAAGAAATAAATGACTTAATATACATATATCAAGCTAGCAATAAAAAGTTAAATCCATAAATAGATAATTACATAGTAAGCGAATTAATTAATTGAAAGTTGAAAGGCTTTTCTCTTATACAAATGCAGAATATTGGTTTTCTTTGTTGCTTCATCTGCATTGTGCATACACGAAGGAAGTAACAACTTTTATAAAAAAACTTAAGCATGTACTCGGGTCAGGTTTATGGATTTTTTGTCAGATGTTCGGACTTTTTGGGTTTTTTCCTACGATACAGGGTAAAATATTTTGCCCCATATCACCAACTTTTCTTTTCATAGAAGACTTCAATTATTATAGCTCATAAAAAGGTCATTTCAAAATTTAAGCAGATTCTAGATTTTTTTCCTTACGATTTGAGACACAAATAATACTAATTCTAAATACAAGGTAAAAGTCCGAGTCAGCATTTTCCCGCCATTTTTTAGAAATCAAATATCGCAAAAAAGGAGTTCCATAACCTATCAAAATTTTTAGCTTATATTGTTCCTTAACTGATGCTCTTCTTACTTTTAGTGTCAATTTTGAATTTTAGATTTTTTTTAATTTCACCATCAACTACATCCTTAAATGTTCTTTGTGCTGTCCAAAGTAGGAAACTCTACCATACAAGAGAGAGGCGAAAGATTCAACAGGAACACTGAAACTCATTATCATAGTACGCAATTTTCTTGTAAAATATCGACATGTTGCAGTTATTACAATAACTTAAAGTCTATATATCTTCATGCCTAATATATCATGTACTGTGTTACAACTCTAGATTCTACTGACGAGGAAAGGTAACACTAGGCCACCGAAAACTGTAAATTTAAGTTCAGTCTAGGTGGCCGAGTGGTCTACAGCGCTGGACACAGTGCAGGCGGTACGTGTAATCACGATATCCCTATAGCACGAGTTCGAATCCTGGCGAGGGAATAACAAATTTGCAGATTTAACATTTTTGTGCTGATATTTAGAGTAATTATGAATATAATATGTGTTTTCAGCTGTGTATCACCTTCACTGGTGATCCATTTCTTGGATCTGTCGTAGAGTTGTCACTTGTTTAGACGTATATAATTATATATACATATATCTTAATTCTAGTTATAATTGGACTTCCTAAATAGTTGAAATATTTGGATTATAATGAAAGAAATAACTGTATTGGTGTCACAATTCAACCAATCACTATCAAGAACGTTTTGCAAAAGTAGACAATCTCTGACAAAACATTTCACTTTTGATATTGCTGTTTACTACAACTACACGTTACCAAATAAATTTGCATAATTGAAACTGAGGGATAAATGTGTATTAAGACCATGTTTTCAAAATTTTCTTGGCCATGGTTTTCCATTAAAATTTCATGGTAGATGTGCCACATAATATTCTCGTTTAAGGCATTCAGAAAACCAGAGTGCTATTTAAGTAGACAATCTGTCACAAATTGACTAAAAACTGGAATATTAATAGATAATACGTTTACAATTAGGATATATATGATAACAATGAAATTATGCTTAAGCCAAAATACTTACTAATAGACAGTTGTGAGAAGTGAAAATTGTGGTTGAATTTAACATATTTTTAAATTGGTTTCATATCATCCAAACCAACTTATTTCGTGGATATTTGTTTTTACATTGGTTTTAAGTATTGTCTTTTCCAAAAATTAGATTAAGATAAGTAAAATAGTAACAAAGACAAAAGGGCGTAGGGACAAGATAATTGCTATATTTTGGCTACACACATACACATCGATATCTGAGTTTTAAGTTCGGTGGTGATTTCATTAATTCACCTTACTTTGAACAAGCTGGTTATCTTTTTATGAAGGTAGAAGATAATAAAGAGGCAGTTTCATACTATAGCCGAAGAAACCAAGATAACACCATGACCAAAGCGAAAAAGTCGGACAGACAAACAACAGTCCTCAAAACACTACAACAAAATGTACGAACACTTATTTGTCTATCTAAAACCGGTGGTGACCGGTGGTGACCGCAGTTGCCCAGAAAGGGTATTCAATCTTCCACAATATTAATTTTTCGATTTTTGATAAAACAAATAATATAGTGCTAACATAAAACATTCGCTGGATTTGTGATTGAAAGTGCGTTGTGCAAACAGTATTCATTCAAATATTGAACGAGAATTAACTTCCACTTTCGATATCAAAAACCATATTCTTATTGTATATATCTTGTATATTCTTTAAAGCATTTGTATTATCTATTTTCAAAAATGGCAAATTATTTATTTCCTGATATTGACAACAATCGATGTGTTATCTAAACAAAGAAAAACAAAATGATTCCTATTTGAAGATGGTAGTACTAGGGCAATTGCAAAAGCTTTATTGGAAGACTGATTCTTGACCAATATTATGTTATTTGCAGTTTGAAATGATGAAAAAAATCCCTTAACCTATAAACGTTAAATTTATTTATTTTTTTGACATATAGATATTTATACCTCAATAATATTCGTTTCTTTGAATATAACAATAAATGTAACAAAAGATGTTATCATACCTCTAACAAAGTAATGGTACAACCGTGTTAATATGCCTTGAATGCAAGACCTTAACTGAATAATGTTAACTCACAATATTAAAATGCTTCTTTCTGGATAATTTTTATTTAATCATTAAACAAATGCAGTATAAAACATGAATTCGCAAATGTTACACTCAAGCTGCGTCATAGTCACGGCTGTCATTCGGTATATCTAGAAAAATGATCAACGGTGGCCTCGTATAGGATCGTGAAGGACATCTTACGAGTTTTTTACTACAATTTCTCTAACTAGTAATAATTTTCAATCTTTAGACAATTTTTCAAAGTTTTCATGGCTATTTACACAAGAAAATCTAAATGTGTATAAATGTTTAGGAAAGTATTTATCTAAAAATCTAGAGATAAGGAGAAGTTCAAATATAATAAATGCAAATTAGCCACAAATATACATATTTTGAATGGTATATGATTTTAAATGGTATATTTTAAAGATGTAAATTGTATTATCTGGTTCTGTCCTGGCCTTTTATAGCATTTTTAATAGTATTGAACGATGTTGTTTTCTTATATGTCTCTAATTTATGTCTAATCTTATGTACTTGTATGTAATGTCATGAGAGCTCTTTATAGGGCCCTTTAATTGGAAATAAAAATATTCTTATTCTATTCTTATTCTTATTCTATCGAACAGACACATGCAACGTCAGTAAATAATATAATTTAATGAAGTATAATGACAAATATGGTCAAAATGGTTCGACATTATGATCAACATCTGAGAAAAATCAAGGTTTGAAAGTACACCGTTTTTACAAAACTACAAAAAGCAGATTGCTCATCGAAATTTCTAAGAAATAACAATTTTAACAAACATGATTTATTTCATATTTTGAATGCATAAACTACTTTTCTATTTAAAAAATCGTTCCATATTACTGTTTAAAGTTATTCTTTAAAGTAATTTTGTTTTAGCTTAATCAGAAACTTTGCAAAAATGAGAATATTTGTAAAAGATTGATATTTCGAATCGTGTAAGATCGGGTTACGCTTTTTGATGATATTTGTTATTGAAAAAATCCCCGAAAACGATCGATTCATCCTTAACTAGACATATAATGATGCACATTTGTAAATGGTATAGCAAAAGATGCGATTTTTATGACTTATTCCGCTTCACGTTTGTTTGTGAATAGGGCTATGATGGTTCAATGCCATTAAATCTGATTATTTGACAATACCACACCGACTAGTTGCCCTATTACAATATTTATCATATATTTAGTAGTAAATACAGTAGTTTTGAATATTTGATAAATAGCCTGCTGTTTAATCCGTATCGCTCAACTTTGATGTGCAACCTTCATCACAACCCTTTATCGCTTGTCTACCCTTTATCACACCCTTTTATCGCATCCCTACTCGGATTTCTCGTTCATATTCTATACGGAGTCTCTCGGACAGTTCCTATATACTCTCCTGTTTAAATATATGATAAAGCGTATAAAACATGGCAAAATCCGTATCACATGCTGTATCATCCCGAGATACCAATATCTCGGGATGATACGGCATGTGATACGGATTTTGCCATGTATTATTCTCTATTTATCGGTCATCCCACTGTCTGTACTCGGTTTGACCCGAAATTAGCACGTCACCTTCCGGTTTGCTTGTGAAACATAGACAAACATTCAAACTACCCGATAGATCGTCCGTACTGCATCAGTTTTATGTCATATAAAAAGTTAAGCTTGTCTCATCTGATGTCCATTGACTTGTATGCACAGTCATATCTATATAAAACGAAGATCCCTGATGATTTTTGTAAAAATTGTGAAAAAAACATTGTTAAGGTGGTACCTACCACTACAGGGAGATAACTCTGTAAAAATCAGCTAAACGTTTTAATCACGTTGTATTGTTAAGAAAATATTAAGCTTCTCAATGATCAAAATTAGTGTTTGTCAAACTGCTATATAACCAATGATATTTTTCTGATAAAGTGGTTGGTTTAAATTTTTTGAAATTTTTTTTTTTTGTCAAAGGGTCAAAGTAAACATTTTGTCAAAATTTTATGAAAATTAAACGAGCCAAATTAATATTAGTCAAGGTGTTGGGTACCACCTTAAAAAAAACATCAGGAAAACAACTGTCATATTCCTGGCCTGGCAATAGTGGGTTAAACCTGGTTTTCTAGCTAGCTAAAATGCCCACTTGTATGACAGTTGTTTAATGTTCCGTAATATTTCCAAATTGAGTGAGCAACCCGAATAGACATAATTGGTTAACGTGACCATAACTAGGATTCAGCAGCCAAAACTGGGTAAACATACACCACAGACATACAACACAACTGAATTAAACGTTCAAACAAACATATATACATATTAAATCTTTCCCGATAAAATACAAAGTAAGTAAAATATAAATGCAAGGGTATAAAAAATGAAAACAACATCTCATATGTCCGAATCGCATTTCTGGATCAACCCACATAAGGAACGCCAAAAGCCAAAAACTTGAAAGCTGGATGCACAAATACCAAACCAAGTCAAGAGACTTACGACCAAATGGAACATAATAGTAAATAGACATATAAAGGTTAAACTGTAAAGTAGATAAAATTCTACACAGAGTCAGCACCTAGAATCTATAACTGAAGACCATCCTGTATTATTTGTGAAGTAGACACTGAATATTTATCTATTAGTTCTTGGTACTTTCCAATAAACTCTTTGAGAAAAAGGACAAGATTTTCTTTTACAAAATCATGGCTCATTAATTTTTTTATTCGGACACTGATGACTTTTTACACATTCTGAGTAGCAGCTGAAAGTTCCTTAATATCGTATGAATATATACTCCATACGCGGATGAAGTTGGTAAGTTGTTGCTAAGGTGACGAAAATTTATGATTTTAAAATTAATTAATCGTTTGTTATAGACTCCTGTATTGAGATAACCACTGTAAGACAACTTCGGGGTATATGTTTAAAAATGAGACTAAATATGCTGTATATGCGGTGACTGTAATCTCTAGTTCAGGACTATTAATGGGACCCAGTCAGAAATGTTTGTATTGTTAATGGAACGAACATCTTCAATATACCTGTATGTAAAATTAAATGATATAGCTTCTTTGATCTAACCCTTAAGAAAACCAAAACGTACACATTATAATTTTGTTTAAATTTACGGAATTTTCCACCTGCTATACAATGTAGGGTCCCAAAAGGATTAATTCCTTCAATTCACATCGGTCAGTTTTATTGATGAGGACAATTGCATGAAACGCTTTGTATTATCAGTATGAATAAAATGAGAGTTGGATTCTGGTCAAAAAGACAGCAACCCATATTTAAATATATTTTTGAAAAAATCGTAAAACATTTCTTATTTTTCAGCACAGGAGTGGTGGCAGGAATTGCTATACTCCCGTTTCCCTACGGCAAAGTTCTTGACCACAGGTGGTTAGATTGAAAGCTATTATCTGTATCTTTAACTCATGAATACCTGGGTGGGGAAGCGCACCTGAAGACTTCACTGACCACCCAAAGTCTAAGTTACCTATCAATTACGGGTATGGGCACACTTTTTCGTCTTTGTGTACAGTTCCCTTCGGCAAAGTTTTTACCCACTCCTAGTGGAATTAAAAGCTTGTCTCAGGCCCTTTTATTCATTAAAATGTCCGGGTGGGAAAGTGCACCGGCCCTTTTACCCAGTATGGTAAAAATAATAACCATTGCCAAGTTCAAATAATGTGACATTAATTTTTTGTCAAACTATACATTATCCTTACTTCTCCGGGAAAAATTCAACATAAATTTATGTGCGCACTGGTTCCCGGAAATTTGGAAGTACAAAAACAGGTACTGAGCAAAATCTGAGCAACAGGGCAAATATGCCCTCCTTTATAATTTCTTGTTTTTATTATTCAAAAGAGACTTTCAACAAGGGTCCTATAGTGATTCCAAGTCATTAAGCTTTCATTTGATACCAAAATAAACCAAATATTTTACTTATTGACAAAGTTATAGCTATATGCGTAGGAACTATTTTGTATGGAATATGTGCATTTCTTGTATGTTCTTTTTGACTGGGCCGATATAGTAGTTCTTTACCTAAAGGGTTTTAAGGAAATACACGATATTTGAGGATGCCGAGAGTATAGAAAGCAGTTATATGATTTTTCTACCGCATCTAGCGTCTTTCTTGTTCAGTTTAACCTCTTATTTATCTCACCGTAAATTGACATCTGTACTAAGATTTTTATTCTGTTCTAAAATACTTAATACACCTCTGAATCTTGAATCATGGTTTAGGCAATATGTTCTAAGATGGCCTTTTGTTAATTCATCTATACTATATGTAGTTATTTTAACACGTTAAAAATCTTAGTTTAAAGTACCGCAGATGATTTATTTTTTTTAACTTGTTTTGTTTTTACTTTTTGTTTTTTGATTGTTTTTTTTTTCCTTCTTGGCAAGGAACGAATATCTCGATTTAATAAAAATGTATAATGCCATGTAATATAAAATCTTCTAATACTGAATTTCTGATTGAGAGCATAAGTCTTGAGCAAGGACGCTACTCACGTTAATTGTTAGAAAGATTGAAATCCAAAGTAAAACTTAAACAAAATTAATTACTTTTTCCTTTCTAAAAAGTATATGTATTTATTGTTCCGTCCCCTATTTATTGCAAATGTAGACATCTTTGGTCAATCAAACATTTAAAAGCGATATATTACGTATTTGTGGTTATACATTTCTTGTTAGTAGAACGTTGTAACATAATGTCAATTTGTGATTTTCAGACATATCTCTGAATTGTTCTCTGAAGTGTTGAGTCTCATTGTTAACTTTAGTGGTCGATAAAATTGGTCGCTAGCTTGATTGGTCGCTGGAATCGATCGCTAGCTTGAGTCTGGTTGAATCATTGATTTAGATATCTGCTCTTGGAGACAGTTTTGTTAAAATACTGAAATCTGTAAATTCTTATCGTGAAAGTGTAAGTCGAGTACACCTTTCACATTCAGGGGTGCTATCGTGCTTTAGTTAACTTTTTCTTATGTTAAAATAATTGATTTAGCATCTCATTTAAGATTCGATTATTTTCATATATTTGAAGGTTAAATGTTGATTTTTAAACACTATTATTTCACATTTCTATAAAACCAGATATATAGGTCAAGTTCCAGACCTGTATAAGGGGATGACCAGACCATTTGATATTCTAAGGGTAGGCAGGAGGATTTTTTTCTCGGATTGATCATTAATTTGCTTCCTTTTTTTTCCCGTGAAAAATAAATTTGCACTTTGTACATGTTTGTTTCCGGTATTTTGTGCTGAAGGTTATTCATTTTCATCTTGTTTAGTGCAAAGTTATTTATTTTCAGTTCGATCTTACCAGCCTAGGTACGCATTTTCATAATCTTCCTCCCCTCCCAGAAAATCAAATTGACATCCCATAAGTTTCAAAACAGAATGCGTGTTTGGAAAAGAAACACGTGCTGCTATAACTGTTAATGCAATTGCAAGTCTTACTTGTATTAAATTATAGCATTTGATTTGACACAATATCAAAGTCTTATTTGTTAAAAAGTACTACAAAAAGAGAAGTCCGGCGAATGTAACCCACTCCCCCGTAACCCCTCCACCCACTCCTTTTAATTTAGGCCAAACAGAATTAACAAGTCTTTTAAAATAAAAAGTTGTATTTTTTTTCTTTTATCTGAGACTATTTGTCTTTGGTTACCACACATGTTTAGTCTGCCATAATAGTAGTTTGGATGATTTATGTCCTACAAAAGAACTAAATATTCTAAGTCGTCGGTTCCTTTGCGGAATTTTTTTCCGAATTAAATTTTAGGCTATGACCGTTTATTTTTTGAGGGAGTTTTTTTTTAGCTTTTTTTAATAACATATATATAACGACTAGAAAATTATTTTGAAACGCAATGTATTATTCATTTCCCCCTAATTTTCAATGAAAACAAAGTAATTTGTTCACTTTCCTTCTAAACAAGGAATTAGTTAAATTATCTATTCAAGAAATTTAAAATCAAACAATACATTAATGCAGGAGTCACACTGTTCCGAAATTGACACCAGATGGACACACGGTTAAGGAAATGTTCAAATTCGGGTGTGATCGTAAAACATCGGGCCTTTCGTGAGGGAATCTTAAGCCATCGTTTGACCGCCGGTTGAGTTTTCAGGCTCCAACAGCATTCGTGAGCGTTGACAAAATCTTTGGCATGCCAAAAAATTTCCGAAAGACCTTGCGAAGGTTCATTCTTGTGTTGAATTCGTATGTCCATTTTGTCCTTCGTAAGACCATCGTGAGGACATCTTGTCAAATCGTGTCATCTTCGTCTTTACTTCGTGTGATCATCGGTGCCATCGGGGAATTTCGCCCCACTAAGAAAAGACGAAGGAATTAAGAAGCTGTCCGATTGTCTTAAGAAGGCCACGCGACTATGTGAAGCCCTCTCAATGCCGTCGTGTAGCCATCGTATCATAGTACGATGACATCGAGATGGGACTATGGTGTCGGCGAAGACAACCGAATTTGAGTAGTTCAAGCGTTTCACATGTGTCATTGTAACGTGGACATATAAAAGGCTAGCCTCAGAGCAACTCTACAGAACAGAGGTGTGTGTAACTCCCAAAGCTTCAATTACAATTATTCAACATTCAGTTCCTGCAGAATGGCATACTTTGATGATGAGACAATTAGGAAAAGGAATGCAGCAGCATTACTTCTTTTGAAGCATCTCGGAGACAATGATGAACAACTCTTACAGGCCCAGCAACTCCTCTTATAGGTAAAATTGTCTTATTTCACTTTGTCATGTTTTGCTAATTGCCTTTCTAATATTCGACATTGTCATTAGCTTGTTTTGCTTTTCATTTTCCATTTTTCAGTGCAGGGACAAACTGAGGCGAAGGAGGAAACCGATGTCTATGTGGGTTAGAAAATGGCTGTCTGACAAAAGAAGAGAACGCTATGGCCACTATAGAACTCTACTAAAGGAACTGAAGACAGAAGATGAGAAGGCCTTCTACAACTACACTCGACTTCCCAGAGGCGTCTACGATGAGCTCATACGAAAGGTATATGGCCGAATAGAGAAGGACATATGGTACAGAAATTCTCCAGCTATCCATCACTTTACGACACCAGGCCTGCGGTGACAATTATCCAAGTCTGTCTTTCAACTTCAGAGTTGCTCCAAACTCCATCTCCCTTATCATCATTGATATCTGCGATACCATCAAAACCAAGTTTGCTGTTGAGGTGATCCGGTGTCCGACTACAACGGAGGAGTTTACCGCCATTGCTGAGCAGTTTGAAAAGTAATGGATATTTCCACACTGATGTAGTGCTCTGGATGGCAAGCATGTGGCGGTCACCTGTCCTTGGAATACTGGCTCTGTGTACAGAAACTACAAGGGCTTCTTCTCCATTGTTCTCATGGCCCTGATTGACACAGACTACAAGTTTCTATGGATTGATGTCGGCTCTTATGGTTCCAACAACAATGCCAATATCTACAATGGTTCAGAACCGAAGGAAGGCCTGGAAAGTCCGAACAACATATTCAATCTCCTTGAAGAGAAGTTTATACCTTGTGATGACGTTCCTGTCGCATACTAAATAGTAGGGGACAATTCTTTTGGGATCAATAAGCGCCTAATGAATCTGTTTTCCTTCAGAAAAATGGAGCACCATGAGAGAATATTTAACTACGGACTCTTCAGTGCCTGGCGTGTAGTGGAGAATGCCTTTGGTATTATGACAAGCAAGTTCCAAGTTTTGCTCTGCACCATGAACCAGAGGCCAGAATCATGCAGAAAAATCATCACAACTTGTGTGATCCTTCACAAACTCATCAGACTGAGATATCCAGCCACCCACAACTACCTGATGGACATGGGGGACCAGAACCAGAATATCATCCCAGGGGCATGGAGAAATGACAAGGTACTTCTGGATGTTACGATGAAAGGGCAAAGAACACTGGAACCCAGGAGGGAGGCAAATTATAATATACTCGGGTCACTACCTCAAAGGCTTTTTAAGAGTGCCATAGCAGGACTGGATGATCCAGTAATTATTCCGGCCAAAGCAGTAAAAGTAAAATCAATACATAGACACAAACATTGTGGTGATGAACAAATGTGTATGGAGTAATAAATTTCTGAAATTTTGATTGAAAATTCCTTTAATATAGATGAAAATTCGTTTAATATAGAAATTAAATAACTTGTAAAGTAACGACAAAGTTAAAAAAAAATTAGGTAATTATATTAAATTTTCTACGGTCGGCCGAAGGGAGTGTCTCGTGACGCTTTCGTGACCAAGTTCGAACGCACCGTACTCTCAATACGTCATCGTATAGCCATCGTGTTGCCTTCGTTTGTCCTGCGTATAAACATCGTAATAAAAATTCACATCTTTGTGATGCCTTCGTGTGTGGTTCGGGTGCCATCGTCTGACCTTCTGTAGGCATCGTACTTGTCTCGGCTTATGATTGGCTGTTGACCAAGTTCGTGACCATCTTCGCGCGAAATTCAAAGTTCCATATTCGTATGGCCATCTGGTGTCAATTTCGGGACAGTGTGATGCCTACATTAAAAAAAAACCCACAAAAGATGAATGGACGGTGTTTTATTGAATTTTTGATAATTCGCCCTTACAACAATTAAAATAACAGTTGTTCGAAGTATAACGATATATGAATATATTTAGAGTAATTAGGTTAAGGAAACACTTTTTTGTCTTTCAAAACACAACGTCGAATAAGGCCGGTACGCGATAATGACATCTGAATGAAATTAACGGCATATATTTTAGAAAATATTTTGTTTGTTATGTAGTTTATTTCGTATATCTGTAAGCTGGTAACGCATTGATATGTACACCATATCACCCTGGTTACTACCTATATAGGTATTAATATAATTCATCTTTACATTACAGTAGATTGCAGGACTCCGTACAGAAAACAAGTTGTTGTTTTGCAATTCGCCGTAAATTAGCAATAGCTGTTTATGTTCATATTCTTTAGAAAACATCTTTTTGTAAGCGAATTTCAGTAAATATGAAGTGACACTACCATATTCTAATGAAAGAACCTTAGTGAGCGCGCTCACATACCCCACGTCCCCACATTGTCATTGGAGAAATAAAATAAGTGTAAGAAAAAAAAATTGTATCAGAAACAAAAATTGAATCATAATTTCCTGTCAATATGCACATCTACATAGTATGTCCTTATTATCTACACAGTTTCATGAAATTCTGTTGTGTGGTTTCAGAGGAGTTGCGATGACAAACTGTTGCAGAAGTACATTGAGGCAAATAAGTTCAAAGGGGCGTAACTCCTGGAAAAAAAATTGAATCGTAATTTCCTGTCGATATGCACATCTACGTAGTATGTCCTTATTATCTGAAAAGGTTTCATTAAATTCTGTTGTGTGGTTTGAGAGGAGTTGCGATGACAAAAGGTTGCAGTAGTATATTGGGCAAATAAGTTCAAAGGGGCGTAACTCCTGGGAAAAAAAATTGAATCGTAATTTCCTGTCGATATGCACATCTACGTATAGTATGTCCTTATTATCTGAAAAGGTTTCATGAAATTCTGTTGTGTGGTTTGAGAGGAGTTGCGATGACAAAAGGTTGCAGTAGTATATTGGGCAAATAAGTTCAAAGGGGCGTAACTCCTAGAAAAAAAATTGAATCGTAATTTCCTGTCGATATGCACATCTACGTAGTATGTCCTTATTATCTGAAAAGGTTTCATGAAATTCTGTTGTGTGGTTTGACAGGAGTTGCGATGACAAAAGGTTGCAGTAGTATATTGGGCAAATAAGTTCAAAGGGGCGTAACTCCTGGAAAAAAAATTGAATCGTAATTTCCTGTCGATATGCACATCTACGTAGTATGTCCTTATTATCTGAAAAGGTTTCATGAAATTATGTTGTGTGGTTTGACAGGAGTTGCGATGACAAAAGGTTGCAGTAGTACATTAAAGTAAATAAGTTCAAAGGGGCGTAACTCCTAGAAAAAGAATTGAATCGTAATTTCCTGTCGATATGCACAACTACATAGCATGTCCTTATTATCTAAAAAGGTTTCGTGAAATTCTGTTGTGTGGTTTGAGAGGAGTTGCGATGACAAGAAACAGGACTGACGGACGGACGGACGGGTCAAAAATATTATACCCTCCGCAACTCGTTGCGTGGGGTATAAAAATGTGCCTGCAAAGAAAAGGAAAAACAGTTGAATATCAGGTCAGCGGGATGTCGGAGGTCAATCGACCTTGGAATTTTCTGGTACCAAGTGCACCGTTTTGGAATATAACACAAAACCTTGTCTTTGTTTGCTTCTTGCTGATATAAAAAAATTAAACTATATATCAGAAAATCGTTTCATAAGCGGTAATTTCACCGATAGAAATGGTTTAAATTAAAGGAATTCTAACCTTGTTTATTTTTTTTCTCCTTTCTATCCGCTTCGTTGGTACCTAATTTTCGGTGGCGATGATACACAGTGGTCATTACTGAGAAATGTTTATTTGTATACAAATATAGAAACTTAGTGTCATTTTTTCCGATTTAGCCATATGATTTTTTCTTACAGAAATTCACATTTGTCTTTAAAGAGTGAATTCATTTAAACTATAAAACATAAATATATTTCATGATTATTACAAGAAACTACAGACATTTTGGTATATTTAATGAAAAAAAATCATTCAATTTGTCCAAGAAAATTTTAAGTAGAATATTTATTAAAAATGTGTTTTTATATGAAATATTAGGGGAATTTACGATAGGTGAAGCACTTTTGACCTAAGACTGTATTATATACATAATCCTGGTGCTCAATGAAAAACAAAACATTTACACGAGTGACATTAACCTAAAATTTTCTTTTTAATGCACCCACACCAAACATACGGCTAAATCATATACCATTCGAAGGCATGTTATCTGCACTATCTTTTTTGCCCGGTCGTCAAATATTCGTACTGTGCAATTTCCGTCCAATCGCGATGAAAGGTCAAGGACGGACAGTTTCTTATTTTACAAGATGTTAGGATTTTTCGTATAATGTCTTCTAAATAATAAAATTATGTATGGAAATATGAAAAACTTTTAGAACAAGGGTTAATCGTCACTTACCAAACGCATTTTAAAAAATTTATGACGTATTTTTATCCCAGAAATTTCAGTAAAAATGATAAAAAAATGAGTGAAAACCAAAATATTTGTCTGTGATTCAGTTTATCGCCATAAAACCAAATAACATATTTTATTTAGTGCTAAGGGAGTTTTTGACTTTAACAGGCAATCAGAACAACTCAAACAGTTGCCCAAAATACCACCATCTAAAAAAAGAATGTTTTTTAGCTGTTCTACGTTAAAACAATTTGTATGTAGTCAATACTAGGTTGAAGAAACATAAATCTCAAAAAAGGCAAAAAAGTTTAGAGGAAATAATTCACGCGAGATTAACTTTTAGGGGGAATTTAGGGAGCGCAACTAGATATTTCAGTACGTATTTTAATTGTCAGCATGAGAAACAACTCTTCCGTCTTTTCTTGTTATTTGTTTGTAATTTCATGATTGACATTAAAAGAAATAAAAGACTTAATATATACATACATTAAGCTAGCCCTTAAAAAAACTAAATCCATAAATAGACAATTACATAGAAAGTAAATTGAATTTCAAATGTTTCTCTTATACAAATGTAGAAATTATTTTTTTCTTGGTTGCTTCAATGGCTTTACGCATTGACGAAGGAAGTAAAAACTTTTATATAATAGACACTAAAGATGCGTTTGTGCTGTCCAAAGTAGGAAACCCTATCAAACTAATAAATTTTCTTGTAAAAAATCGACATGTTGCATTTACATTAACTTATCCTGTAATTGGGTGTCTTATCATACATTAACAGCCCAACAGATATCGCTAGCCTGTATTTGTATGCTATACAGATATCGCTTTAAAGCTCCGCCCACTGCCGGACTACTTTTGTGTATTGCTGTTGACGAGTGTGTATGAACTTTCGTGACCTCAGAATGTGTATTGCAGTCGCATTCCAAAGACGTATTGCTTGGCCTTATGTGAACTATAGAATAATTTACGTTTTGTTTGTTTTCAAGCATTTCTTTAGAGCAATATGAAATAAGAAAGAAAAAATATTTTGTCTTCCATTCATTTAATTTTATATTTTATATGTCATAAATGCATTATTGTCATAAATGCATTACATGTGTAAGTGTAACACACAAAAACGAATACGAATATGAATATTTTATTTTCATAAACATAATGTTACAGAGAAATTAGTATACAATTATAATACAATAATAATAGTGCATGCGTCAACAAATATGAAACAAAGACAATACATTTAATTGTGTATGTTTAACACAATTTAAATAACCAGGAGGGACTACACGTTTAATAAATCTTGCGAGTTTTTCTAATACAATAATATCAGTTGATGAAAATAACTGATTAAATTTTGCAGTATTTGCATTTTTTTGACAATATTGCGGTAATGATTTTCCTTTCTGAACTAAAAAAGTTACAGACTAGAATATAATGGTACTCATTACCTATTTCATTTGAGTCACATACATTACAGGTTCTTTCGTCTCTATGAATTTTATACCATCTGCCCGATTCAATGGGCAAACGATGACAGCCACATCTGAATTTTACATTAAAAATACATTAGATATGAGGGTAGTATCGACAAATAACGCTCAAAACAGAACTCATTTTTAAATATTCTATAACAAATTGTTTTACTTGAATTAAAAATGTCAGACGACCATTCTAGTTTAAATTGGTCTTTAAGTCAAGTTCTACACAGTTTTCTATCCAATCTGAGGAAAAATGAGACTGGGATCTCCATACATTTGACAGACCACAATTATCAAAAATACTTTTAACAGATTTCAACCATTTGCTTTCAAAGCCATAATTCTCAAAATATACAAACAGCAATTTATAAAGAATTGAAAAGAATTTTTCCTCTTCACCATTTACTAATCTACACCAAAATTTTATCATTCGCATTTTAACTGTGAGCGAAATCGGAATAATGCTATTTGGTGTTGTTTGCTTTAGGTTTAATATGATCTTGCAAAATTGCAAGTGTACTTTTTCTAAAATATCTAAATTTTCAAAGCCCCAGACCTCTGAACTGTAAAGTAATACTGGTAAAATGGCTTTATCAAACATATCTAATTGACATTCAATTGATAAATTATGTCTTCGACATTTCTTTAATAAACTATACATTACTTTTGTTCCCTGGTCTCTTAAATATTTTCTTGTTGTTAAAAAGGATCCACTTCAACCATGAAACAATGTCAATAATCAGTGAATGTCACGGTCAGTTCGAAATTATGAAGCGTAGGACAAATCATACACTTTTGTCTTCAATCGGACAATGTTTTGTTATTTTGTTTTACTGTTGAAATTATTTGTTATGTTAAAATAAATAATTATTAACTTTGAGCGATGTATTATTGTTGACCATGCGAGATTCTTTTCGGCGTACCGTTCATCAGCTGATTGTGTGATTTTTTTTTAAATATTACTACGCGGGCCTCAAAGGTAAAATAAACAAAAACTAATATATTTTAAATCGAAAATAAATGCAATAAATGTGAGTTTTTCTGTTTTTCAAAGCAAAAACAATGTACAAAATTAATTGCAGGATAAAGACAATTTAACTGTTTAGGTCTTTTAATATCAGCTGTATTTGTACTCGCTAAAGCTCGCATTACACCTGTTTCTTAGCCTCGTACAAATACAGCTGATATATAAAGACACTAAACATTACTCCATATCCTTTCATTTTCTACTAAAACAGTTATTGTCTATTTGCAGTCGATATCTTAATTTGTATATGAAAATTCTAGCAATTCGCAATAATTCTAGTTATAATTGGCCTTCCTAAGTAGTTGAAATATTATTACTGTGTAGGTGTCACACTTACGATTCAATCAATCACCACCAAATACTTTTGGTAAAAGTAGGCAACTTCTGACAAAGCATAGCACTTTTAATATTGATATTTATTACAGCTACACGTAACCAAATAAATTTGCATAATTGAAACTGAGAGATAAATATGTATTTGGACCATTTTTTCCAAATTTTCTTGGCCATGATTTTGCATCAAATTTTAGGTTAGATGTGCCACATAATATTCTCGTTTAAGGCATTCAGAAAACCAGAGTGCTATTTAAGTAAACAATCTGTCACACATTGTTTAAAAATTGGCATATTAATAGATCATAATACAATTACAATTAGAATATATATGATTACAATTAAATTGCGCTAACGCTAAAATATTTAGACAGTTGTGAGAAATGGAAATTGTCGTTTAATTTATTATGTTTTTTTTAAATTGTTTTCATGTCTTCTAAACCAACTTATTTTCGTGGATATTTTTTTGCTATGGTTTGAAATATTGTCTTTTTCAAAATTTAAATTAAAAAGGAAACGCCGAAAAGTTTATCCAAAAAATAAGTAAAATAGTTCTTTGTCATATTCAAATTATTTATTTGCAGTTTAAAGTGATGAAAAAAAGTCCTTGAACCTATAAACGATAAATTTATTCATTATGACATATAAATATTGATACCCCTAGAAAGACTTTGCTTTTAGCGCAATTTTATAATTTTTGGAGGATTTATTAAGAATGGCAAATTTTCTGTAAATATTGCATGCGCAATTCAAAATTCAATTTGCATTTGATTTGGAATTATAGTATTCTGTTCTATAAGGTTTGTATGATTTTAGAACAAAAATATCAAATAAGACCAAAAAAATTAGGAATGTTCTTTCTTGACCTTTGACCTTGATTTGAAGAAAATTGCACCGTACGAATTATTGACGACCGGGCAAAACAGAAGATACAGATAATAAGCTTTCGATTTAAAATCAATCTGTACAGTAATTACCCGACTGTCTGTATAGCCGTATGTTAGTTGGGTGCATTAAAGTCGTCTTTTTGAAAAATGTCACTCGCCTTTTCAAGAGCTAAATTGACGAGGGTTTCTTATCGTCGAGTTGCAAGTTGCGAGTTGAAAAGGCCGAGTTGCGAGTTACAAAAGTCGAGTTGCGAGTTAAGAAAGTCGAGTTGCGAGTTACGAAAGTCGAGTTTCGAGTTACGAAGGTCGAGTTGCGAGTTACGAAGGTCGAGTTGCTAGTCACGAAAGTCGAGTTGCGAGTTACAAAAGTCGAGTTGCGAGTTACGAAGGTCGAGTTGCAAGTTACAAAAATATTATGTTTCTCTAATTTCTTAAGAATTATATATATATAAACGATCGTATATATAAACGGTCGTGTCGTCTGATTTTTGAAACAGAATTTTCAGGTTTACTTCGCATTTAATAAACAAAGCATACATGTACCCGGACTTAGTTATACACTGCATTAGGAAGGGTCCCGGTATTTTGATTGCAGGATTTGAAAGAGTTATGTGATACTTATTTATAATAGTCTATATGTTGCAAAGTCACGCACGCTTAAATTTCTTTCATGAGAGCGACATTGTTCATTTTCTAAAATAAAACAGGATATACTGTAGATATAAGACAAAAAAAAATGTAAACCGTTCTGAACAAATCAAGCATGAGAAAATAAGTAATGTAGACAAATGAAATATACTTGCAAATTATCGACATCTCACAGAATATGGCACTGTGTTAGGCCTAAAGTAAATAGATAACACGTAGGAAAAACTGTCTCTAAATACCAAACTGCAAACCACAGCGTCGTCGTCTCCGCCGAATGTGATACCATCGGGTAACTCATCACGGAATACATTCTTTCATAATCCATACGACAGGTGTCCCGTGTGGAGTAGTTTATGTTTGCCTTTTGGGGGCACCTTGATTCTACCTCGATTTTTGGTTTGTAAAATGTTGATAAGTCTAGTTGTCTCGCCTGCGACTTCTGTCGCAGAAAGCGAGACTTAGGGTTAGTGATCCGACGGCGGCGGCGACGTTAGCTCTTGACTTAAAAGCTTAGTATTTCAGAAGGTAGAAGACCTGGATGCTTCATACTTTGTATATAGATGCCTTATCTTACGAAATTTCCGTCTGTCATATGACCAATGGCCTTGACCTCATTTTCATGGTTCAGTGACTACTTGAAAAAAGTTATGATTTTTTTGTTAATTTCTCTCTTATTATAAGTAATAGGATAACTATATTTGGTATGTGCGTACCTTGCAAGGTCCTCATGCCTGTCAGACAGTTTTCACTTGACCTTGACCTCATTTCATGGATCAGTGAACAAAGTTAAGTTTTCGTGGTCAAGTCCATATCACAGATACTATAAGCAATAGGTCTTCTATATTTTGTATATTGAATGATTGTAAGGTGTACACCTCCAACTGGCAGGTGTCATCTGACCTTGACCTCATTTTCATGGTTCAGTGGTCAAAGTTAACTTTTTGTGTTTTGGTCTATTTCGCAGATACTATAAGTAATTAGTCAATTATATTTTGGTGTATGGAATGGTTGTAAGGTGTACATGTCTGTCTGGCAGTAATCATCTGACCTTGATCTCATTTTCATGGTTCATTGGTCAATGCTATTTTTTTCTTGTTTGGTCTGTTTTTCAGATACTATAGGAAATAGGTGAACTATATTTGGTTTATGGAATGATTGTAAGGTGTATATATATGTCTGGCATCTGACCTTAACCATATTTTCATGGTTCATTGGCCAATGTTGAATTTCTCTGAATTGT
Source organism: Mytilus coruscus (assembly GCA_017311375.1). Classification (NCBI taxonomy): domain Eukaryota; kingdom Metazoa; phylum Mollusca; class Bivalvia; order Mytilida; family Mytilidae; genus Mytilus; species Mytilus coruscus. The sequence continues at coordinate 85,443,483 of CM029603.1, forward strand.
TCTGCAAATACTTTTCAGATAACTAACAACTCTTTAAAACTGCACTTTTTTCATATTGATGTAAAAATGTTTTGACGTTTTATACACACATTTCAAACTTTATTTAATCAATTTCCCACCTACTGCACAATGAGTTTCGTGTCAAAAAAAAAGTTGAAAGAGTTTTATTTGTCAGCATGTTATTCCTAAATTAAGTTGATTGATTTGGGTATGATTAACCCGTTTTTTAGAAATAAGTTACATATTCCAAAACTGCGTCTTTTGTCTCTTTTACAAAAGTATCTTTGACAGCTTCATGTATAGAATAAAGAATGGAAACGGGGAATGTGTCAAAGAGACAACAACCCAACCAAAATATACAAGTCAACCAAAGGCCACCAATGGGTCTTCAACACAGCGAGAAATCCCACACCCAGAGGCAGCCCCAAACAGGCCCCGAAACACAATGTACACTAGATCAAGAAAATGGACGCCATTCTATGCTCCGAAACATATAGATGAACCAAAATTAAAAAATATACAAGACCAACAAAGGCTAGAGGTTCCTGACTTAGGACAGAAGCAAAAATGCGGCGGGGTTAAACAGGATTTATGAGCGCTCAACCTTCCCCCTTCACCTCTAGCCAATGCAGACATATATATAACTTAAACGTCCACAATTTTGTGTGTCACTGCCAAAGAATAAATTTTGGGGTCCCTAACAAATATTGCCTCTGCAGCTGTCCCAAAGAGCCCACTCTTAACGAAATCTGCAGAAGGGGTCTTTTACATACATGTACTATAGTTTAGTTGCTATCTCCCTTAACGTTTAATAGGACAGTGCTAGCTATGAAATTTAATAATAATTAAACTACAAGCCATCCGCTGTATTTCAAAAGCTATCTGTTTCTTCAGAAAATAACCATACTTTGCGTAGTGATTATGTAAGCAATCCATTCATTTTTTTTACACGAGACTCAGATGAAGTCCAAACAACAAAAAGAATCAAGAATACTGTATACAATTCTATAAGCAATCATCATTCAAAAATGTTAAAGAGGTACACCAAAAAATTGAAATAGTTTTCCCCATTTTCACGCAAATCTATTTTGTAACTCGCAACTCGACTTTCGTAACTTGCAACTCGACTTTCGTAACTCGCAACTCGACTTTTGTAACTCGCAACTCGATACTCGACAACAATTAAGTGAATCTCTAAATTGACAGCACGTCATCCCTACAATGGCTGCCATTTTCACGATTGAAAATTAGATGGCGTAATTGGGAGATAATTTGGAAGAAAAAGAATCCAGCATTTGGCGGATCCAGGGGGCATTACCCCCCTTTTTATTAATTTTTTTGTTTTTCTTTTAATTATGTGAACGTTTCATGGTGTTCCTAGTGTTGGAACCCCACCCCCTTCCCCCATTCCAAAATGGCTGGATCCGCGCATGTCCAGACTGATATGTATGGTATGATTCATGTTCAATTTATATTGCATTGGCTGATATATATATATATATATATATTATTACACACATTTTAAATTTGTAATATGACAATAAAGATTATTATGGTATACGTCATCAACAAAAAAATGTAAATTGTACGGTGACCTATAGTTGCTAGCGTCTGCGTCATTTGGCCTCTGGTAGAGACTGAGTTGTCTCATTGGCGATCATACCCCCATCTTCTTATTTTTATACCTCACAACAATTAAAATATATGTCCAGGGATCATCATCAGTCTTCAACAATAGAAGACTGCTTATATATATGAAAACCATAAAAATGGTCCAAACCTAGAAAAGTTATGAATTATTTAAATAGAGTTGCAAAACAAAACTTAAAAGATAAAAAAAAAAACATGCATGACAAAGTTAACACTCGCAACACCCATTGCTTTGGACACTTTCGCGTTCATTTACATAAGGCGGAGTTTTTGAGATACTTTATCGCTTTTTTTAATGTAAAAAGAACTCCAAATAAAAACCCTGATTATTAAAATGCATAATTCTGAAATATGGGTATAAAAAATGCTACTAGTAAAATAAAACTTTATTTCACAATAGAAAATAATACTTGCATTATCTGTAGGCTAGCTTCAAGGGGACTGGTCATGCTGATACAGAAAAACGCCGTTTTTCAGTCTTATCCCATGTTAGTACAAATGTGTATAATTATTGAAGAATTATAAAGTGTATGATATATCCTTCAAACACACCCTTTTTTTTTATCAAATTAATTTATTATTGTATTGCTATAATACAACATATGTTGAGAATCAATAACATTGAACACAATTTTACATTGTTTTAAAATTTGAATAATAAATATATATGTAAACGCCTAAAAGTGTACAAAACAACACCAATATTAAAAAAGGAAACAATAAATGTTAGTATCTATATCTATTTCGGATAACAGATATACTTCATCAGTATGATGGTGTAAAATGAATCATATCAATCTATTCTGATTCAACTTAACAATTTTTAGCTTTATACAAATTAAAAAATCGAACCATACTTGTATAATATTTAAATTTCAAAGTTGACGCAGGTTAAGTATTTATAACAGAGACTTCATCCAAAAGAATAGTAATGTCACTAATGTGCGATATAAGCAGCTAAGTACAATTTTTAAATTTCACAAGTGACGAAAGTTAATTTATTATACAACAGAGCCTGCGTAGATATATACATCTCCAATAAAAAAGCACTGTCCGATTTGACCTGGTATAATTTGAAAATTTCAAAGTTGACGGAGGTTAAGTAATTATAACAGAGGCTGCGTAAAAAATATATATATATAATTCGTCTCAAATTTAGCCAAACAATGTTAGATCTGTAAATTTGCGTTCGCAAATTTTTGTTCTTCCCTCAGCGGGATTTGAACCCTTGCTTCTGTGACATCGTGGCAACTCCGCCTGCACTATGTCCAGCGCCCTAGACCACTCGACCAACTAGGCTGTATAAAATTATAGCTTTCGTTAGTCGAGTGATGCCTTTCCTCGTCGGCTTTATCTAGGGCTGTAACTACGGGGCGCCGAATGGGACTCTTGTGGTTTTGTACAAAATTCAATTCTGTCATTACAAAATCATTTTTGTCTTACAAAACTATGTGATACAGACTTGTTTTATGAGAACTTCAATTTTGTGATGACAAAATTCATTTTTGTAGACAAAATTCATTTTTGTCATGACAAAATTCATTTTTGTAGACAAAATTCATTTTTGTCATGACAAAATTCAATTTTGTCAAATAGGTATGCAAATATAAACTTATTTGCATACAAAATTGACTTTGTGACACAAAATTGACTTTTGTGTTAAATTTTCACTTCTGTTTAACAAAACTCAATTTTGTCTACACAAAATAAACACAAAATTGAATTTTGTCATGACAAAATGAATTTTGTGTCACAAAAGTCAATTTTGTCAACACAAAATAAACACAAAATTGAATTTTGTAATGCAAAATGAATTTTGTCTACAAAATGAATTTTGTCATTACAAAATTCAATTTTGTGTTTATTTTTTGTAGACAAAATTGACTTTGTGACAAAATTGACTTTGTGACAAAATGACTTTTGTGACACAAAATTGACTTTTGTGGCACAAAATTGACTTTGTGTTAAATTTTCACTTCTGTTTAACAAAACTCAATTTTGTTTACACAAAATAAACAAAAAAATGAATCTTGTGACAAAATCTCAGTTTTGTATGCAAATTAGTTCACAGAATCCAAACTAAACTAATTTGCATACAAAATTGACTTTGTCGCCCAATTTTCAAATTAGGTAACAAAAGTAAAGTCTGTGTTACAAAATGAATTTTGTCATGACAAAAGTAACTTTTGTCCACTGAAAGATAATTTTGTATGACAAAATTTAAATTTGTAGTATGCTACAAATTTTGTTAAACTAACCTCATTTTGTTGAACAAAACTCACTTTTGTCCGTACAAAATTGAATTTCGAGTACAAACCACAAGAGTCCCATTCGGCGCCCCGTAGTAACACAGTACATGATGTATAATGGCAAGTAGGATGGTATATCTTTCAGATCAGCTATGTTTTGTCCGTCGTAAAGGATGATAATGTAATTACCATGCCGTCACATCAAATTATAATTTTATTTCTATTATAATATATATATATACGTCTAAACATGCGACAACGTTAGACAGACATTCTTCAGGTATACAGGGCTAACACCATAATATATATATAATTCGTCTCAAATTTAGCCCAACAATGTTAGATCTGTAAATTTCACGCGCCGTTCGCAAATGTTTGTTCTTCCCTCAGCGGGATTTGAATCCTTGCTTCTGTGACATCGTGGTAACTCCGCCTGCACAATGTCCAGCGCATATATATTATAATATATGTATTATTCAAATGTTAAAACAATGTCAAATTTGAGTTTAACCGCCTCGGTGGTCTCGTGGTAGCGTGTTTGCCACCAGTGCGGTAGGTCGTGGGTTCGAACCCCGGCCGGGTCAAACCAAAGACTTTAAAATTGGTATTTGCTGCTTCTCCGCTAAGCACACGGCATTAAGGAGCAAGAGCATAAGACTGGTCGGCTCGATGTCAGAATAATGTGTCCGGGTATAGTGACATGTTTTACCATTGTGTTGGAGGTTTACTTTGTTCTGGCTTTTCCTAGACTACATTGCAAATTTTACACAGAAACGGTAAATCACTATATTTCTCTTTTTCAAAATTACATCTATAATACAATTTTAGTAAAATATTTTGACTGCATTAAATTTTTCGCTATAATACTTCAATTTCAAAAGTACCGATAGATATCTTTAAATTCGTGGTAGTGAATCGAGAACAAATTGCAGGTTCCGCAAGAATTTGAGGTGAAAGAATTTAAAAACCCTATCTATATACCTTTTTTAAGGAAGGAAACCCTAAAACATATCATTTTAGCTAAGCCTGACTTGAACACTTATGCATGTAAATTTTAACAGTCATTTCTATGCAAAATGGTTTATTCAAAGCTGTTGTTTGTAGTGATTTTGTCCCAAAATGAACAGTTTGTACTTGGAGAATAATTTATATTTATTGACAACACAATGATAAAATGAAGAACATTAGAGATAAGACGTTGAAGTCATTTTCGTCAGTATTCCGTTAAAACCAGGAGTTATATATTAAACTGGTAAGTTATTAAGTCAGGAATTCCGGTTAACATAAATTTCTTAATTAACAATTACCTGATGGTGTCTTGATATTACGTCTACCCAAAATACGGTTTTTGGCTTCGGTGGCTCTCTTTACTTTTAAAGGTTAACTGTGTGATATGTATTTCGAAATGTATGCATCTTTCCTCAACCTAAGGCTATTTAGTGTCATGTTTCTCATGTTAAGGGCATACGATACAGTTACAGGGAGGTAATGACGTTGCTAACGTAAATTGTTATTTTCGCGACGTCAAACTATGACTTATCGGGAAAAGATTCAGTTTTCGACTGATTTTATCATTCAAACTTATTTAACTTGAAAACGAGTTCATGGACCCCTCTTTTTAAAATGCCATTTGGTTTGATTACGCGAGAAGATTATGTGTGCCAATTTTCATGAAAACGTAAATAGTGCAAATTTTTAAATTTGATAAATATACAGCAAAAATGATGTTTTTCTTCATTCATGAACATTTGATAAATATGAGTTATTTCTGAATAAAAATGTATAAATTTTAGGATACTTATAAAATACAGAAATTACAAATTATTTAACAAAAACGATTTGTGTTTATCTTTTAAAACAAAAGTTATGTCTTTCTTTCGAAAGGAAAATAAGTCCACAAATCCGAATTTTGAGCAAATATACAAAATTTCGACCTCATTTTACTCAAAAGTAGCACATGAAGGTATATTTTTATTACATATTTGATTTAATCAGGTAAAAATAGTCTATATGGAAATTTTATCAAAATGTAAATACGGGATCAAAACTGTATCGTATGCCCTTAAAGCCCAAGTACGAAGTTTTAAAATTGAAATCGGACAAAACTGGCTTTTCTGGAGGGTGTGTTTCTAATATTTGTCTTGCTCACGCAGTGCGGATGCCTGAAACTTTCCAAAACCTGTGGGAATGTAACTACCGACCGTGGTTATTTATTATCTTAAACGCTTAGGGAACGACTAAATCAGGTTTTGGGGTTGTAAAGCCCTTCTTTAGACTGGCATTACCGATGTCAGTTTCACTCAGTCCGACTAAAACCAACCCCACAATCCACTTGCGTTTGTCAGACTTGAGTTTCACTCAGACTTGAGCACTTGTGTGGGAAATGTGTTTACTTGGGTCCGCTTTATAACAGAGATACGTATGTTAGCATCCTTGGGTTTCCATATCAAGAAATAGAAAAAAAGGTAAAATTGAAGTTATTCGCACAAGATGGCCAATTGGGCAGCATTCCGCCGTCCAACACCACCCTATAATTACCTATTTTAGCTTTATTGTCATCAATAAGCATCAGCAGTTTAAAATTCTATGAGTGCCCTCTGTTTGGTTTTACTTTTAAAATGGCCTTTGCATGTTCAGATTCTCACTCGAAATCAGAGTTTTTTTGTCAATCGGAATTTATTGTTCCTCTTTATGCAGTGAAAAAATGGGACACATCCGAACTTAGTAATTTTTTATGACCGGAATGAGTGCATTTATAAGTCACATTCAGTCGGAAAGAATTTTATGTCAAGTCTAGTTCTTATTTTTTGAAAACCAGCTCTTCCTGTCCCTTTGACTACTCAGCCGAAAAAGAAACTGCAAAAAATATTAAAATATGGAGATGTGGTATAATTGTCAATAAGACAACTATCCACCAAAGTCCAAATGAAGTGGATGTAAGCAATTATAGATTGATTGGTGTTTAATAGATATAAGAAGATGTGGTATGAGTGCCAATGAGACAACTCTCCATCCAAGTCACAATTTGTAAAATTAAACCATTATAGGTCAAAGTACGGTCTTCAACACGGAGCCTTGGCTCACACCGAACAGCAAGCTATAAAGGGCCCCAAAATGACTAGTGTAAAACCATTCAAACGGGAAAACCAACGGTCTAATCTATATAAAAATGAGAAACGAGAAACAACGCTACTTTCAGTACGACTGTGCTATTTCGTGGCGGTCAGTTTTTATTAGTGGAGGAAGCCAGAGTGCCCGGAGAGAACAACCGACCTTCTGAAGCAAAACTGACAATTCAAGTCAATTAAGATTAGAGACGAGCGCACCTGCCACGTGCCGGGATTCGAACTCACAATCTCAGTGTTGACAGGCAAGTGATACAGTAGTTCAACTACATAGACTACCCGGCCACCGAGGCCCCGTAAGCAATTATAGAATTAGAGGCAACCGTACTGTTTTCAAAATTGAGAAAAACCCATACCGTATAGTCGGCTATGAAAGGCCCCGAAATGAAAAATATGAAACAAATCAATTGATAAATCTAACGGCCAAATTCATAACTGAACATTTTACGAAAATCATATATGACAGACATGAAACAACAACCACTGAAGAAAAGGCTCCTGATCGACTTGGAACACGTCATAATCACAAAATAGTTTTGCGGGGTTAAACGTGGCAGGAAATTTATACATCCTCACAACAACAAATAAACAGCTGCACCACGAGCGCCCGTGGTCTTGTTTGTGAAGTTTTATGCAATAATCATAAATAGTTTCTGAGATACGGTGCAACATGTGAAAAAAACCTTTTTTTTAACAAAAACTCAAAACTCTAAAATAAAGTTTTGAATCATCACCAAAAGTATACAGATCTTTAGATTATTATAACTAAGAAGTGTGTAAAGTTTTAAGCAATAATCATAAATCGTTTTTGAGATTCGGCGCGACATGTGAAACCCCCTTTTACAAAAACTCAATAACTCTAAAATAAAATTTTGAATCATCACCAAAAATATACAGATCTTTAGATTAATATAACTAAGAAATGTGTAAAGTTTTAAGCAATAATCATAAATCGTTTTTGAGATACGGCGCGACATGATGATGTGAAAAACACACCCTGTTTTAGTTACAAAGTCCCGTAACTCAAAAGTTTTATTCTTATTTTCACCAAAAGTATACAGATCGTTTGACCATCATAAGAAACAATTATGTAAAGTTTCATGAAATTTGGATAAGTTGTTCTCAAGTTACGGTGCGACATGTTTACGCCGGACATTTGTATACCATAATATGTCCCGTCAAAATTTTGACGGGCGTATAAAACACAAAGGCCATTACCGGCAAATATGCCTTTAGAGAAGCAACGTGATCAGTTTGTTGTATTTTTTAAAATGGTGTTTTATACTTTCTGTAAGCGTTTACATTATGTTACATGTGTGTTGTTTTACGAGTATATGCCTTTAATCAAAAATTCTCCCACATCTTGAAATCTGGAGTGACCTACATATATATATAAAGCAGCATTGCCTGCCTAAAAAAACATGATTTTCTGCCGACTTTATTTTTATAATTTTTAACAAGAGTGAGCATAAATATCAACCAAATAGTTAAACAGTGCAATTTTACAGTTCTAGTTTTGGGTTTAGTTGTTTCCATCGAGTTGTCTTTCCAATCTGATAATTTCTTCAACTCCTTTCCTCATTTCCTGGATAGCCTCGATTTCAGTCAGACCTAGACGACGTTTGTTGGAAATATCATAAACTCCTCCTTTGTTTTCTGTGTTTTCTCCATCAGTACCTAAACAAAATAGAATAATTAAATCGCCAACCGTTTATACTTTGGAAGTACTCAAATCTTAAAATTATTTGGTATCTTTTTTTTACTGACAACATATTTGATCACGAACCTTTAAATTTTAATTGAGATTCTTTGCCGTTTCAGTGAAAATAAAATATATCAAATCCTCCCTCATTAGCCCCCTTTTTACTCTCTCTTGCTCTTGTCTAGTGGAGAGAAAATGGGAATCGAAATATTTACCTATGTGGTATGATATGATATAATTATCTTCCACATGAGATCGTCCCCAGTTTTTGATGTCAGTCTTTGATTTTCTATGTTGTGTTTTGTGTACTGCTGTTTGTCTGTTTGTCTGTTTGTCTTTTTCTTTTAAGCCATGGTGTTATCAGTTTATTTTCCACATGTGAGTTTGAATGTCCCTTTGGTACCTTCGCCTCTTTTTCCAATATCGAAGATTTCGGTCCAGATTAATATGAATAACATTAAATTTGAATCACAAAACATTTTAAATTATTTGACTCGTAATTAAATTCAAACCTCTTGGTTGCAAATTTAGTTTTCACAGATATCTTTGAAGTCTGGTTGAGCTGACAATTTTGGAATTTTGATGTGTACGCTGGCTCTAAGAGTGGTTCCTAAGTTTGTTGGACAGAAGGTAAGGTATCCAAGTTTATCATGATGAGCAAAGGTCAATTTCTTTTCCATTTCTTTGATAGCCTGAAAATATTTAAAAACAGTTTGGATAAAATATGTCGTATAATATGCAGATTCCAGAATCTGACAAACGCATTCTGGGTAATATTTTCAAAGGTGTAATTCAAAACGTTGTGATTGGTTAACAACGTCCTAACAATGAAAATTCAACCAATGAGATGACGTTTTTTTTCATTTTGAGGTACGAACAAAGCAATTACCCATAGTCCTTTAGATTCTGAAACAGTGAATTGAATTTCACGATTTATGTTGGATACATGTATATATAAATATGTTTCTCTAATTCTTCGTCAATTTATCCCTTTCTGCACTGATCGTATAAAAAATTTAATCAACGTGTGGTTCGTTTGATCTCAGTTCTTCATTGGTTAAACTCTGATTATGACGTCGAATTTTCTTGCTTTCCTCTGAATTTCCTATTGTGACGGCATGAAAAAGGCGACCATGCCTGATGACGTCACATAGAAAGAACACATCTTTTGCAGATCATTCAAAAGAAGGAATAAGTTTGCTTGCATATTGTTTGAAAATCATTAGAGAAACAGATTCCACCACCAAATCTCGTGTAATACGATATTTATCCACTCTCAACAGTTAAATTTTAAATATTTAAAACGCTCGGCGAGCCTCGCATTTTAAATTTGAAAATTTAACTGTCTCGAGTGAATAAATACCGTACCACACTCGATGCAGTGGTAGAATCTATATATATATTTTACAGCGTGTTATATAACAGCACGGATCAGTTAAAAGGCCACAAAAATATTCTTGTAACACCCGACCTTAGTCAAAGGCAATACAATGCATGATTGGTCTAAAAATTTACAAAAAATGATAAGTGCCGTCAATCGCGAAGGACTCAAAAAGGATATTTCCTGTTTCTCCGCTAATCATGAGGGATTAAGGAGTAAGAGCAGAGACGGAACAGTTCGGTGTCAGAATATCGTGTCCGGATAGATTTACAGGTCTGTAAGTTTTTGAGCTTCATGAAGCATGTTAAAATTCAGTTTGTCGGTCTAGAACAAAGCAGGTTACTTGTTACAGTCTTCCCGATAAACCTCTCAATCTACAGGCCAGACGCTGAATTTTTTAGTTCTATTGGCCTGTAGAGATGATTTTTACAGGCCCAAACCTGTGCTTGTGGGCCAGTGGTTAAACGCGAAGACTGACTGTTGCAGAGTTCTTGAAAAGATTTTGTTCTTACAGGACATTTGCCAAATTGGATGAACACTGTCAGTCCATTATACATTTTATCAGTCTAGTTCTTTGAATTAATTGAAATGTACACTCATTTGTGTCAGACATTTGGACTTAGTAAGTACCGATTATGAGGTTGTCTGCATATTGAAATTGTAAGATATCAGCTGCAAGTCACAAGATGAAGTTTTGTGTCGTGTGAGCGCACCGAACGAGTTCAAAAAGGCTTCATATTGTGTCGAGCAGCTGATATTTAACAAATTCAATATAAATATGATGAAAATCTTAAAATCGATTTATCGGATTGTATTCGTTTATTTTGCATGATAGAAACAAATGTTTTCTTTGTTTTATCAGCGAACCTGAAGATGACTTGATAAGTTCGGGTCAAACGTATCAACGTCGGTTCATTCATTATGACGTCGGTGATATGTTCGGGTCATAGTTATTTAGGCCGGGTTGCCGTAATATGAAATTTTACGAAGAGCTGAGCAGAGTGATACAGGCTGTCAGTGGGAACAACGATAACAACACGGCAGAATTTTTTTTTCTTTCAGTCGAATGATTGGGACTGGCAGCTTTTAAGAAATCTATGTTGATATATTTTTAACAAACATGATATTGTCTTGAATATATATGTACGTTATAGTTACCGCTTGGCGTTATTTATGTTTACAATCAATCAATCAATCTTTAAAATTTCTTGTTTTACTCTGACAGCATACTGTCGAATTGTGGGTACTCCTTTAATGCTCAACAAATTACACATACAACTATTACTTACCGTGACCAATCTGGTATAAATTTCTTTCAGATTTCCTCCTTTCTGCATGGAGATGAGACGAAGATGATCTTCTTCATTGACCCAGACAAGGAAAGTTTTGTTTTTGTTGAAAAATATTCCTCTTCCAGTAGGCCAGTCATTGTAACCACCAGCAGATCTCAAACATCTATTCAATTACAAAAATAAATATGTTTTAACTACAACTTACGATTTGGCTAAACAATATGTTGTTCAAGTATTCCTTTCCATAATTTGGACACACAGTCAGTGTCAGTCACACAAGATATCAGTCTTGCCCGATACAAGGAAAAAATGGAAAGCAAACATTAGTCCATTGCCCTTGGCTACTTGTTAGCCTGTTCTAATGATCTAATTTAACTGTTTCGTGTCTGTAAGTCAATTAAAAGTTCAGTATGTTTTTCAATCAAACCAAAGCTTTTTGAATACAAGGACACACTTTTCAGATCATTAAAAGCCATATCCTTTGGGACGTTTGGTTTCTCATATCTACCCCAAAAAAAAAAAATAATAGAATGTGCCTACCTACCCACCCATACCTAACTGACATGGATCTGTTTTCGGCAAATAGTGGGTGTTCTACCTAAACTATGTTTCTGCTAGAAGGAAGACAAGTATATATATTTGTTAGGCCTTAACAATGATACTTACGAATCGTGGTCATTAAACAAGAAATGGTCAGCTGTGAGCTGGGTTTGAACTTCTTTGGTCATTCCTTCAAGTGGGAAGTATTCTCCAGCCAACTCCCCGGTCAGGCTGTTCAGTGCTGCAACGGATTGTTTTTCCATTTCAACTTTGTCCTATATAATTAAAAAACAATACAATTTAATTTTATTGAATTCCTTTTTTCCGATATATTTTACAAACAGCTTTTATTTCAATGATTTCGTGTTGAACAGTAATAATTCGCCATCTTTGGTGCAAATAGGCAGAGTTGCGCAGTTCACAGTATTAAACAGGACGCCAAGTGTCCACTTTTAAGGGTCTTGTAGAATCCTCTGAACTCACTATTCGGTGCAAATGTGTGGTACCATTCACAGGCACTAGACGTTCTATCAATAATAATATTTAATAAAATATGGGCAATGGGACGAAAATAATGTCAATGTAAATAGAAAAGACTATTTCTTTTTTTTATAAAATATTGGCACTATTTTCTTCACAATAGCCTTATTTTATTATTATTGATGGGACGTATAGAGCCTGTGTACCATTTGATAACAGAAAACGAAAATGCAGACTTTTCGATTAACCACAAGCCCTACTACCCACTGGCCCAGGCCAGTAAAACATTCATTAAAAGAGGCATCACAAGCCATATAAACTTAAAAGAATTTTATGAAACAAAATTGATTTTGTCGAAAAGTTTTCGTAACGACTGCATTTGAAACCAAATTTGTTCATGTAATTCATATGTGTGAATTACAAAGACTATTTTCAGTTCGATTCTTTACCTGTTTTTTTTTTAAGAGGAAACGATGATGCGTAAAATCGGATTCTTTAAATCAAATCATTTCAAAATGTTAGATCAGGTGAATTTTTAGTTATAAACTTTATACGAAATTACATCCATATAGGTCAAGCAAAAACACAAAATATAACACAGTATATTCCATATCAGTCAAGAATTACAAGAATAAACAAAACATAGTCGTGATAATGTAACTTTCAATGGTAATGGGCCTCATTTTCGCAGAATGTTCGCTACTTGTGTTTTTTTTTACTTTTTGTCAGAATGATATTCGGAATCTTCTTGATTTATCCATGAATGGCCAATAAAAGTTTTGCCCACGAACCCCACTTTTATTTTCATAATTTTACTACATATAGTTTAAAATCCTTGTTATTTTGTAATAGTTTTTGAGAGAAAAAAGGTGCCAACCAGAGAATGTTTAATATATGAAAAGTCTGCAGAGAATCATTTCCAGCCAAATTTTCCATTGATTATATCTCAAAAGCAAGGACACAGACCTTTCATTTTTTTCTGCTTTTTAAGTTCCTTTATTTATATACTATCAATTTATTACAGTCTTTTTTGGTTTTTTATAAAACTGCTTCTAATATAAACAAAAATAAATTATTGATGAATCAGCTTGATTAATTATACATGCTTTCTTCTTTTTATTTGTGACATATTCTTTTATTCTATGTTTTGTTATATAACGATAAAGTTCCCATTAAATTGAATTCTTAAAGTAACAGCTTCTACACATTCGTCACAACTCGGCCTATTCCATACCTCCATCTAACGGATACTCGATAGATGGAGAGAAGTGGAGTCACCGAGGTTAGCCGATTGAGCTTTTACAGTTACACCATTTACATACTTACGGACGCTGTCCTTATGACGTGACTAAATTGGAGTTATAGACCAAGAAGAAATAATAAAGAAAAATTAATATGCTTTATTTTACGATTAAAAAATTACCTCTTTTGAACTGACTGGTGGAAAGGCAAAAGCAGCATGACTTCTTCCAACTCTGACACGTGTAGACAAGATGTACTCATTTTTTGGATCAAGATCGCCAAATCCTAGGTTGTTGAGATCCCCAAAGTCTGGCTTAGGATGTTTGACTTCTGCAACTTTGTGGTAGTCTTTGATGACAGGGTAAAGAAGATCAGAGAAGGTGTCGTATCCCTCTGGGTCGCAGGCATAAACACCACAGTGACTGTGCAAGTTTTCACATCCTTTTGAAAGGAAAAACACAACCAGTTATTATACGTTTTCAAGAGTAGAGTGGGTTATGTTAAAATAGGTAGGTTGATTGAGGGTAGAAAAAACATGAAAAAGGTTTCAACTGCAAAGAAACAAAAAACTAGAAGTTAAAGAAAGACAACACATGAACAAAAAATGACACATCGACACACTGACACTGGTTTATGATCAATCTATCGACAAACCTAGGCTTTGACAAAGAACAATATAACGCCTTGTGCTGTGCCACTTTGGAATCTAGGGTCCTCTGGCACCATGGTAAGTGTATTCACTATTAGTAAAATTTACCGTTGTATAGTAAGGCTGTGCAAAATAGGAATCTACTGGAGTAGGGCAGTAGTTCAAGTTAGTGTAAGAGATAAATTAGTCCTGGTAAAATGTGTCCAGGCGGACACATATTACTAGTATAAAAAGTCCATGGTTACAGAATTTACTAGTATTTTTAGTCCGATGTCAGTAATTTATGTCCCCAGACTAATTTTCCTAGGAATTCATGTCCTTGTCATTAATATTCCTAGGTAAAAACGTCCATGTCCTTTATTTTACTGGAAAGAAATCATTTACATGTAAACAATGGAATTTTAATTGTTATGTTTTAATCATTTGTTTAACAGAACTTTGTGAATTAATCTTTAATAAAACTTATGTCCAAGACTAATTTTCCTATCCATGTCATTATTATTCCTAGAAAAAACGTCCAAGTCCTTTATTTTACTAAGAAGATTTAATTTGTTAGGAAAGAGATCATTTACATGTAAACAATGGAGTTTTAATTGTTATGTTTTAATAATTTGTTTAACAGTTGTGCATAATGTATACCCCAGGCCAATTTTCCTAGGAATTCATGTCACATGCCATTATCATTCCTAGGAAAATCGTCCACACCTTTTATTATTTGCAAAATAAGTGCCAGACATATTTTACTAGCTATGCCTATGGACTTATTTTCCTAAGAAAATTTATCGTGGGACTTACATTCCTAGAAAAATTATGGTCATATACTTGATTACCTAGGAAAAACGTCCAGGGAAAATTTTACTACCGGACTGAATTTACTGTTACATTAGTAGGCTGTCACGGTCAAATAGAAATATAACGCCGTTCGCTGTGTCCAACAGTAAACTAGCGTCCTAGGCTAGGGTCAGTGTTTAGGGTCACGTTTAGGGTTGATGTTAGTGTTAAGGGCTAGTGTAGAGCTAGAGATAAGGGTTAGGGTTAGGGTAGGTTTAGGATTAGGGTTAGGATCAAAAGACAAACTAACGCAGTAGGTTGTTCCAAACGTCAATCTAGCACCGTAGGCTGTGTCAAAGAGAAATAGCGCCGTAGATTGTGTCAAATGGCAATCTAACGCTGCAGGCTGTTTCAAACGGCAACCTAACGCCGTAGGCTGTGTCCCATAGCAATGTAGCGACATAGTGTTAGGGTAATAGTTAGGGTTTAAGGTTAGGCTTTGAGTTTAGGGTTAGGGTTACAGGGGTTCTATATGGAACTTATATGTGTCAATGTGTCGATGTGTCTATGTGTCTTGTCATTGGAGACTACGTTAACAATAACAGGCATACATAATATTTAATACCGGTCTCATACATATCCTTGCTGCTGTATGAATATGTAATTGGGTAAGAAACTACTTCTATCGTATATTACAGTTGAGCCAAAATCCAGATTATAAATTAATGACGTCTGGCAATTGTCTGTAATCTTTATGATAACTTTTTGCTCATTGGCATGAAATCAGTTCACCAGATATATATATATATATATATATATATGTTCTCTAATTCTTTGACAATTTATACCTTTCTGCACTCATGGTATAAGAAAATTTAATCAACGTGTGGTTGCCGGTGATCTCAGAAGATGATTGGATGAATTAAAGGGTCATAACCTTTATCAGCTCAAAAATGCTAACAAGTGTTAATGAAATTGACAACTTTGTGAAATGTGGAAGGCACTCGAAGGGGTTTTGGTTTAACAAAAATGAAAATGTATTTTTAATCATTAGAAACAGATTCTTACATAGTTACTCGTGATTATCGGATTTATCCAATCTCGATAGTTAAATTATAATTTTAAAGTCCTCGCCAAGGCTCAGACGTTAAAATTGATAATTTAACTATCTCGATTGGATAAATCCGATAATCCACTAGTATCAATGTAAGAATCTACATGATACAGTACACTACAAAATATAATATATAACCAGTCTAAAAGGGTACAACATCACCAAAAATGACAATAAACGAACAAATGTAACTATAAATATTTCGGACAACAGATATCCTTCATCATTATGAGCACGATATAAAATGAATCAGATCAAACTATTCTGAGTATTAAACTAAAGCAATCTTGATTTCTATACAATAAAAAAGTGAAACAGTTTACCCGAACATCATATGTAGAGACGCTAATAAATTTTAAAATTTCCAAAAACGACTCAAAGACATGCCTAAAATGAAAATAGTAATTAGAGACATAAACTGGCACAACTCTAAAATTCCAAAGTGACGTCAGTTAAGATGTTACAACAACTGTGTAAATTCATTCCCAAAAACAGCACTGATCGATATAAGCTGGTAAAAATATGTCAAACAGAGGCTGCGTATTTATCATCCCAAATAAATAGCAGTTTTATAATGATAAGAAAATATAATAGTAAAATTTGGCTAAGGTTAAATAATTGGACGTGGATGTGTACTTGTACATCCCTCCCAAATGAAAAAACCCTGGTATTTAAACTAGTAAAATTCCAAAAGAATCCTTAAAACTGTAAGAGTCAAGTAAGGAAGCCGGAGTAACTGGAAACAAATGATGTCAGGAAAATGAGTGATGGTAGGGAAAATGAGTGACTCATTCTATGTTTTTTCATTTATGCCCTCTGGGGAAACTGTCCTTAGCTTTCTTATCCAAAACCTTTCCCGAGCAAGTCTTTCGGCCCTTGACCAACCCTCGTTGTGGTCTATGATTGTGATTGTAAGGTTTTTGAGATCAGCTTGGGCGTGCCCAGGTGATCTCAAATGACGACTTACGGGGAGGTCGGGCTTGCAGGTGTAGTCACTTCGATGACCATTCATGCGTTTGTTGAATGGCTGTTCTGTCTCGCCAATATACTGCATGCCACATCGACACTGAAGAAGGTATACAACATTCTGTGTTTTGCAAGTTACATTACAAAATATAGTATACACAGACCCAGTGGAGTGGCAAGTAAATGTTCGAGTATTCTGTATTTGTTGGCAAGTCAGACATCGTCTGTTACCACACGACTTGCACCATCCTGCAGTTGAACAGCTTTTATTAGAGGAGACGTCAGCTCTCACAAATAAGTCTTTGAGACTTGCTGGTCTCCGAAAAGCTAAGACAGGAGGATTGGGAAAGATCTTGGACAATTGTGGGTGCTTGGCAATAGTTTGCCAATTGGCACGGATCAAACGTGAAAGGTTAGTTAAGGCGGGATTGTATGTTAAAACAAACGGAACTATTTTGCTGCGCCTCTTCTGTTTGTACTGTAATAGGTCATTGCGGCTGTTGTTATTAGCACGCGCAAACCCCTTATCTATGTCCAATTTCTTATAACCTCGTTTGGTCAAAAAACCGCGAAGTTCCTGTAACCGTTTAGTGACAGCCTCCTCAGAGGAGCAAATCCGCTTTACTCTGAGAGCTTGACTGTACGGGATACTTTTTGTACAGTGTTTGGGGTGACAGCTTTGGGGAGAAAGGTACTGATGTTTATCTGTAGGTTTACAGTAGAGATCTGTTGATATGACACCGTCCTTAATAGATGTAGTAGTGTCTAAGAAAGATATTTTGGAGTCGGAAATTTCATTATGTAAATTTAATTGACTGGTGTGCGTTGTTTGCATGTCTGATGAAATCATCCAATTTTGTTGGGATTCAATCCATTTCATGTCAACATCAACGATGAAACGGAACCAAGACAAAGGTTTGGATAAAGATGTTGAAATAATTTCTTTCTCTAATTTTCCCATGAAAATATTGGCGTATGACGGTGCCATTTTCGTCCCCATCGCTGTCCCGTTTATCTGAAGGTAATGTTCACCATTAAAGGTGAAATTGTTGCATTTCAGAACCAGAGTGAGCAGCTGGACTAAACATTCGGTAGGTGGTTCTAAGGTATTGCGAGAGTCCCATATTTCCTTACACGATTGTATTCCGTCATCATGAGGTATGTTGGTATACAATGAGGTGACATCTAAAGTGACAAGGAGGGTTTCCGGAGGAAGAGGGTTCATGGATTCCATTTTACGAAGATAATCTGTAGTGTCTTGAATGTGAGAAGGAAGATTTTCTACATGAGATCTTAAATGAAAATCTACGAATTCCGAGATTTTCTCAGTCGGGTGGCCGTTTGCGGATACAATGGGTCTACCAGGGTTGTAAACCTTGTGTATTTTGGGAAGAAGATACAATCGACCAGGCTTGGCGTTCTCTGGTTTTAAATATTCGATTGTATCCTCATCTATGTGACCGTCATCGTGCAAGGTTTGTAACGCAGTGATAATTTTGGAACTAAACTCGGAAGTAGGGTCATAGTCAAGCTTCTTATAAAATCTCTCATCAGAGAGCTGACGCTCTGCTTCCGCGATGTAGTTAGCTTTGTCCATTACCACAACGGCACTTCCTTGTCTGCTGGTTTTATCACAATATCATCTCGGTTTCTCAGCGATTGTATGGCTTTTTTCTCGTCAGAAGAGGTGTTATAAAATGACGAGTACTTGTTGCTAGCTAGATGAACAACATCCGATTTGATTTTGTCGATAACATCTTCCAGTGTAGCAGATTTACTAGGTTTTGGAATCCATGAACTCTTCTTTTTAAAATGCGGAATTCTGATTTCTTCCTCCGAATCAGACGTGTCTGAGTCTTCCTCATTATCCTTGTTACCAAAATATTCTTTGATTCTGAGGGTTCTGGCAAAGTTATTAAGGTCATCTTCCAGTTTCATATTATCTATGTTACTGGGAGTAGGGCAAAAATTCAAACCCTTAGATAAGACTTTAATTTCGTCCTCAGTTAAAGAGACTGTTGATAAATTGACAACCGTGTTGTTGGAATTGACCGGAATTTGACTTTTTCTTCGAAATCTACGGTTGCGAGGCTTTTTATTTGAATTTTTTGAAGGTCTGATTAAAGGGTGATTAATTTGCACACCATCACGTTTAAATTTGTTAATCTGTTTGACGTGGAGCTTATGTGATTCAATACGGTGGGTCTTCAATACAGCGAGAAAATCCCGCACCCGGAGGTGGTCCTCAGCTGGCCCCTAACTAAAATTGTGTGCTAGTTCAGTGAAAATGGACGTCACACTAAACTCCAAAACATATAAATGAACTAAAATTAAAAAACATACTAGACTAACAAAGGCCAGAGGCTCCTGACTTGGGAATGGGACAGGCGCTAAAATGCGGCGGGGTTAAACATGTTTTGTGAGATCTCAACCCTCCCCTATACCTCTAGCCAATGTAGAATAAAGAAACACATAGCAATACGCACAGTAAAACTCAGTTTAAAAGAAGTCCGAGTCCGATGTCAGAATAGGTACATGTAACAAAAGAAACTAAGCAAAATGACAATGATACATAAATGAACAAAGGACTACTAGCAGTTACTGACATGCCAGCTCCAGACCTCAATTAAACTGATTGAAAGATTATGTCTTCATCATATGAAAATCAAGTACAATCCCTCCCATTAGGGGTTTAGTATCATACCATCATAAAATATATGAGAAGAACATAACCCGTATCATGCCAACAACTGGTTATAGAATAAATGTGTTTATTTTCGATGCAAAGATCCTATGAGTGAATCAATATTAAAACCAAAATATGCAATCCTTAATGACTTGACAACAGTATCGTAACTATATCCTTTCCGAATAAGTCTGTTTAAAGGTTTGGTTAGCTTTTGAGGTGAATGCCGACATTTTTGTGCTTTGTAAAGAATATTACCATAAAATATTGGATGTGAAATACCTGAACGTATAAGATGTCTGCATGTTGATTTATATTTACGAATGATGTCCTTGTACCGATGATAACATTTAGTAAATGTTTTGACTAGTTTGTGATATCGAAAACCCTGGTGTAATAATTTTTCAGTAATACAGAAATTATAAAAAGTCCATGGTTACAGAATTTACTAGTATTTTTAGTCCGATGTCAGTAATTTATGTTTCTAGATTAATTTTTCTAGGAATTCATGTCCATGTCATTAATCATCCTAGATAAAAACTTCCATGTCCTTTATTTTACTAGGAAGATTTGTAAGGAAAGAAATCATTAACATGTAAACAATGGAATTTTAATTGTTATGTGTTAATCATTTGTTTAACAGTTGTGAATTAATCTTTTAATAAAACTTATGTCCAAGACTAATTTTCCTATCCATGTCATTATTATTCCCAGATAAACACGTTTAAGTCCTTTATTTTACTAAGAAGATTTAATTTGTTAGGAAAGAGATCATTTACATGTAAACAATGGAGTTTTTTATTGTTATGTTTTAATAATTTGTTTAACAGTTGTGCATTAATCTTTTAATAAAATGTATGCCCCCAGGCCAATTTTCCTAGGAATTCATGTCACATGCCATTATCATTCCTAGGAAAAATCGTCCACACCTTTTATTATTTGCAAAATAAGTGCCAGACATATTTTACTAGCTATGCCTATGGACTTATTTTCCTAGGAAAATTTATCATGGGACTTACATTCCTAGAAAAATTATGGTCATATACTTGATTACCTAGGAAAAACGTCCAGGGGAAATTTTACTACCGGACTGAATTAACTGTTACATTAGTAGGCTGTCACGGTCAAATAGAAATATAACGCCGTTCGCTGTGTCCAACAGTAAACTAGCGTCCTAGGCTAGGGTTAGGGTTTAGGGTCACATTTAGGGTTGATGTTAGTGTTAAGGGCTAGTGTTAGAGTTAGAGATAAGGGTTAGGGTTAGGGTAGGTTTAGGATTAGGGTTAGGATCAAAAGGCAAACTAACGCAGTAGGTTGTTTCAAACGTAAATCTAGCACCGTAGGCTGTGTCAAAGAGAAATATCGCCGTAGATTGTGTCAAATGGCAATCTAGCGCTGTAGGCTGTTTCAAACGGCAACCTAACGCCGTAGGCTGTGTCCCATAGCAATGTAGCGACATAGTGTTAGGGTAATAGTTAGGGTTTAAGGTTAGGCTTTGAGTTTAGGGTTAGGGTTACAGGGGTTCTATATGGAACTTATATGTGTCAATGTGTCGATGTGTCTATGTGTCTTGTCATTGGAGACTACGTTAACAATAACAGGCATACATAATATTTAATACCGGTCTCATACATATCCTTGCTGCTGTATGAATATGTAATTGGGTAAGAAACTACTTCTATCGTATATTACAGTTGAGCCAAAAATCCAGATTATAAATTAATGACGTCTGCCATGTCTGCAATCTTTATGATAACTTTTTTGCTCACTGGCATGAAATCAGTTAACCAGATTTCTATATATATATATGTTAAAATATACTTTTTCACTTTTTTTGGTCATTTGGAAAATGTTGTTTGTGCTGTATTTAGACCCCTCTAACAAGAACTTTGTTTTGCATGCACACGTATAAAGTTGCGGTTTTTATCCAACGCAATCATAGGTTTGAACGTTGTTTTCAATTTAGACATGTATATATATATATATATATATATATATATATATATATAGCTGGAAAGCGCCAAATTTTAAAGCAAAGCATTGCAATACACCTTATCGCTAATCCCGGTTGAACTACACGCTTGAACATTTTGACGCAACAATCACTTTTCCATTGTGGCGTCAGATATTTTGTTTTATGACGTCAAAATTTTACGGGAACCTGTGTGATATCCAGTAATGGCGGACAAATAGCGATAAGGTGTATAGTTTGAAAAGTTGGAACTACACGAATAAACATAGCTGCGGAACCGTAGCTCTTAGGTCCTTGTGATATTTTTGACAATTTGCGGACCACAAATTGTCAAAAAATATCTTGAGGACCTAAGAGCTACAGTTCCTGAGCTAGAACAAACATAGACAAAATTCTTCAGTTTATTATAATATATACGGCATAAATATTTCCTGGTATTCTTATTCTTATATTTACAAAGTCGATATTTGAAAGCAAAATGTTTGGTCTATGATCGAATTCTTCTGTCTTTCCTGATCTTCATTTGCTTTTAGTTTTTTCATTTTTTTTTTTAGCGTTATAGTCTAATATCGCATAAAAAAAGCAGAAATAGTAAAATCTCTATATATTTTTACGTAAACATAAAAGATGAAATATCATAGATATCTTCGTTTTCAATGATTATAAAGCAGCAATATTAGGAAGTTACGAAAATAATGTGGCTACAGAAATAAATTATGAGTCTGAAGAGGAACTCTCATCGGGATCAACTCTAAAGACTAAGTAAAAAAAAAAAACACAAACAAGCAAACAAAACTCTTCACAGAAAACTTAAGATTGTGAAACACGAACCCACGATAAATTTAATCTCAACAAACCTGATCTGATACAGTCTGCCAAAGTTCCACCAAGCTTGCTTTTGAGGCCTTTCAATTTGTCGTAAACATCTTGCGTGAGGTATTTCTTCAACAAAGAATGACTGTCTCCCTTTTTCAATTTGTTATACAACTCGTCAAGTGATGCCATGGTTAAAACAATAAAGTAAACTGGAAATAAAAGAAACAAAAAATAGAATGAAACTGAACAGCAAAAACAAACAAACAAAAAACGGCTTAGCGTCGGCAGGAAGTGATGTAAGACAACGTCAGGCTATTGTGACGTCACGTTTGTGAAATTTCTGAATCGAAGTCGGATAAGCACAGTGATAGGTTCTGCATTTGAACTGCTATCATTATTACATTTACATCAATTATTAAAACACTGTAGTCGTTATAAGAAATGCTCACATCAACTCAAGTACGAACAACTTTCTTACTTTGAATTTTATGATTCTTCAATCCTCAAATTTAATCCTGGATTAAGTTTCTAGCCAACAAATCCTTAATTCCTCTCAAAATGTGTATTACCGTCACGGATTAGAGTGAAATAAAACTGGTTGCACTTTAATAATTCGGTTTAAAGTTTTTAATCTAACCTTTAAATATGCTTACACATACAAAATTAATTCAATAAATGACTAAGTCGCCTATTACAAAGTATAAGGCTGCAACAAATTTAAAGAACATTGATAAGAAGGCAGATAAACAGGACAATACGAAAACCTTTGAAGGGCATTTGGGACGTATATACCAGATCATACCTGCGTAAAACCGTATACCGTATAAGAATGAACATGTATTATAACGAACTACATTTTTTGGCGAATTTTCCTCATGACGTTCCAACAATTTGATAAAATGCTTGTTATACGAGAGAACAGCACGAATATTATGCACTTAAATATGACACCGTTTAGGGACCGGTCAGTATTTATCTCCAGGGGGGGCGGCCAAATGTAAATTTGAAATGATCAAATATAATTGACCCTCCCCCCCCTTTTCAAAATGTGTTAAAAAAATTAACCCCCCTCTTTCAACTACATAAAAACTTTTGACCCCCACCCCCGTTTCTGATTATACCGGTAATTGAAAGGTTTCAAATGATTCAATATTCATAATATGTTGCTAATATTCCTATTAGTATTAACAGGTAAAATAGCTCAAAGGGAATGGAATTAAGGTATTTTAAAAAACAAACACAGAGAAATGCAATAAGACAACAACAACCGATAGAAGGATACCCTGATGTACTTTCACAGTCTTTAACAAGCCAAATGCCCATTGTTTGAAGAAACAGTGTCAAGAATTTTTGCCATTAATACAATGTACTATAATATCAACAATAAGTTTATATTGAAATATTATTCTAAAACAATAGTTCCATAATAATCTCAAATCAGCATTATGATTGCTATTTTAAATCACAAATTTTGTATATTAAAAATACCCTTTAATATAATAAAAAAATCATGAACCAGTATATCATTTAGTGCAAATCTTATTAAGTTAAACAAAATATTCATTTATAGTGATCATTCCAACTCAAAGTTTTTTTTCCAAAACAATTAAATGAATACAGGCTTGGACCAAAAGTATCTCCAAAATGTCAGAATTTCCTATATACTTTATATAAAACCAGATTTTAAAAAGTGGCATATTTAGTTCATTCTTCATCCAATGATATATAGATATAAGAAGATGTGGTATGAGTGCCAATGAGACAACTCTCCATCTAAGTCAAAATTTGTAAAAGTAAACCATTATAGGTCAAAGTACAGTCTTCAACACGGAGCCTAGGCTCACACCGAACAGTAAGCTATAAAGGGCCCCAAAAATTACTAGTGTAAAACCATTCAAACGGGAAAACCAACTATCTAATCTATATAAAAAACGAGAAACGAGAAACACTTATGAACCACATCAACAAACGACAACTAATGAACATCAGATTCCTGACTTAGGACAGGTGCAAACAAATGCAGCGGGTTTAAACGTTTTAATGGTACCAAACCTTCACCCTTTTTCTGAAACAATAGTGTAACATCACAACATAGAAAGACACACTATCTAATCAAATCCTAACAGAAGCCGGAGGGTTTTCAACAATGAACAAATCATTCATATATTCATTTATATTGGAAATCTACATGAGGTATATTTAGAATATGAAAAAAATAAGTAGAAAATGCTTTGAGGTCTTTATAGAATATTTTTTGTACATATTAAACAACATAGTTTGCAAAATATATGAGTTCATCTTGAAAAATCCAAATGGTGTCACCTTTGCATGAATAGCCACACAATTGTGAAACCCGTTCGACTTTTCAATGTGACCAATCTTTTATAAATTGTGTTTTATATGTATAATATGTAAAAATATTCCATAAAGACTTGAGAGCAAACTGAAAGTCTACTTTTGCTGTGGTGAAGCCAGGATTTTGAAACCAATTTTATAGTCACTTCTCCTAGTTTCTTAGTCCTATAACATCTAAGAAAAAATATGAAAAGTGACTAATTTTGCACATTTTTCAGTTGGCAAAATACATTAGTCACTTGACAATATAATTAGTCAAAGAGTAAAGTGACTAGCTCTAGCTAGATCACTGATAGTGACAGTTTGATATTTGGCAAAATGTAAAACTAGGAGACATTTTATTGGGCTGAATATATTTATTTCCATTTATATGCAAATCCATTTTTTATTTTACATGCAAAAGTAGAAATAGCATTCAGATGTTACTACATTTATGTCTTCAACATGTGGAAGCAACATCAAGCTGCAAGTTAGCTCTGAAGGGCCCAAACAACTATATAGTCTATGGTCATGGCACAATATGGCAAAATATTCAAAATAGGAAATTTGTCTAACGTAAACATTTAAAAATATTTCATACAAATAAGATGTGGTATGCATGATTGCCAATGAGACAACACTCCACCAGACGAGTACAGAATGTGGCACTTCATAATTGGGTTAAACATGTTTGATGTGGTATGCATGATTGCCAATGAGACAACACTCCACCAGACGAGTACAGAATGTGGCGGGGTTAAACATGTTTGCGGGTGCACAACCCTCCCCTAACCTGGGACAGTGTATGCCTTGATTGCGGCATGCCCTTTAATATTTATTACACAATAACAGATACCCAAAATGTAAACAATGTTTATTTGCTTATTTCCGTGATCATTTTTTGCTCAATGTCCAGCGTCAAATACTTCTTGCAAATTCGAGAGATGTAAAAAATTTAAGCTGCTTTTATTGGCAATAATTCTTTATAGGCAGGTGATATTTGTGAGTAATCTTGGAAAATAGTTATTTTTCCACCTTGTGTTTTTGTTTTTTTTATATTCACATGAAATTAAATTGTTCAACTTTGCTGTTAGGCCAACAAAAATATATAAGTATGCTTGTTTCCTGTCTTCCGACCATCTTTGTCTCGGACCCTCCGACCCTTTTTTTTTCGTTTTTCGTGCATTTGCGGAAAATTGCTATGAAAAAGTTGTCTGAATCCGTCAGAGAATAAAGCACATCTCAAACATTTGATTTAACTCTGACATGTTTATTTTTCAACAGTTCTTCTTGTTCAGCTACCAGAATAAAGCTCATTTTTGTTTTTCATTCTGTTTATTTCAGTTAGCTATATGAAATATATTATCAAAAGGGAAAATAAGTATTATAATTATTCAACCTAAATTGACATGCGCAGGTGACATATGCTCTTTGCATTCACGTCAAGAAATCCTTGCCTGAAGTGACTTTTTGGTGAGTCTGTATATGGCGTGTTGCAACGTTGTGCCCTAAATTATTTCAGTCTAAATTATTCCTCATTCATTCTAGTCGACCAACCCTAGGGAACCTCCTCATTTGCTGAATTGTTCAACTGAATTGTTCTCGTACTAAAAAAAATACAACATTTGTCACTGGACTTTAGACAAACGACAATTAATCAATCAATCTGAATCCAATGCATATGATTGACGTGTAATGAATTATTATTAAGATACAAAAAATCAAAGTAAACAACTTACGGAATTGCATAAAACAAAAAAAGCATACCAGTTGCGTCGACAAGGCATAACTGTCTCCTGATATACATGACGACTAACCTGACATGCGAATATACACTCAGTCCAATCTGATTAAAATCAGATCCTGTGTCCACGTTCGCTTACATGCTTTGTATTTCAATGAGATTACCCTCAGTCAAAATGTCACAATCAGGAATAGGACATACCTACAGATCAGACGACTTTTCTGGTAACGTAAATTATACCGGAAGAACATGTCGGAACCTCGTTGGTGTCTTTAGTGAAATATCATCTTTTGCAACTTTTGGGGAATTTGGTGAGGACAGATATTTGTTAGGCTCTGTGTAGTTTATTTAAGTACTTTCTTATACCCCGTTCACACTATGCCTTTTTATTCCAGGTTCGACCCGAATTAGTTAAACCAGGTTAGATTTAGGTAGTGTGAACGCCTTAACCTGGGGCGAACCCGGATTAAAATTACCCCTCATGTTAGGACCAGGCTCAAGCTAGCAGCCACTCGCTAGCAGCCACTACGCTAGCAGCCAGTTTTCGGATATGTCTATGAACCCAAAAGTTGCATAAGATTCAAACGTACTCAAAATGTTTTTATTGATATATAACCAATATATTATCAGTGTTTAATATATAATAAAGCAGTCGGAGAACTATTCGATGATTTAAAAAATATCTAGTCCTGTTCATTAATTTAAGACAATAGTAATCGATGTCAATATACCAAACAGCGTCCTCCCCGCTTTTACTTTTAATAGTCAACAGTTTTGAGTGTACATAGAATCGTAAATATGTAATAAAATTATTGAAATGCTTACAAAATTGCTTGTAACAGGGAATTGACATTGAAATCATAAATTAATTTTGTGATATTGTGTCAAATAGGCGTTCCATATTCTCGGCATCCTGTCAAATAGTTCCTGAAAAGTTATTATTGTTCTGCATGACAAGAAAAGAAAGTTGCACTCGTGCATTAATATTTTTTTAATGAGACAAATCTGTTTTAACGAAACACTCTATTTCTGAAGCAGTGGATATCGCTTACTTTTGATTAGACGAAAGGTTTATTTTTGTATACAAAGTATGGTGGGCAAGGAAATTATTTATTATCTATAAAAAAAACAAAACAAAATCCGTGTTATACACAGATGTGGAATTTTGGTCAAGTAGGCACTAGGTCCAAAGCTTTTCTTTGCACCAAGTATGAGTAAACGTATTGCCGTAGAACATTTTTATTAACATTTCCGTAAGGGTGGGGTAGGGTGTCCGACCCCAACTTTGGACCTAATTTAAAAAAACTAAGCCGAACCACACTCTGGATTTTTCTCAAGTAGACCTTAGCTATTCAGCTTCACATTGCACCTAGTGGCGAAAAAGTATTGCCGTAGAACATTTTTATTAACATTTCCGTAAGGGTGGGGTAGGGTGTCCGACCCCAACTTTGGACCTAATTTAAAAAAACTAAGCCGAACCACACCCTGGATTTTTCTCAAGTAGACCTTAGCTATTCAGCTTCACATTGCACCTAGTGGCGAAAAAGTATTGCCGTAGAACATTTTTATTAACATTTCCGTAAGGGTGGGGTAGGGTGTCCGACCCCAACTTTGGACCTAATTTAAAAAAACTAAGCCGAACCACACCCTGGATTTTTCTCAAGTAGACCTTAGCTATTCAGCTTCACATTGCACCTAGTGGCGAAAAAGTATTGCCGTAGAACATTTTTATTAACATTTCCGTAAGGGTGGGGTAGGGTGTCCGACCCCAACTTTGGACCTAATTTAAAAAAACTAAGCCGAACCACACCCTGGATTTTTTCTCAAGTAGACCTTAGCTATTCAGCTTCACATTGCACCTAGTGGCGAAAAAGTATTGCCGTAGAACATTTTTATTAACATTTCCGTAAGGGTGGGGTAGGGTGTCCGACCCCAACTTTGGACCTAATTTAAAAAAAACTAAGCCGAACCACACTCTGGATTTTTCTCAAGTAGACCTTAGCTATTCAGCTTCACATTGCACCTAGTGGCGAAAAAGTATTGCCGTAGAACATTTTTATTAACATTTCCGTAAGGGTGGGGTAGGGTGTCCGACCCCAACTTTGGACCTAATTTAAAAAAACTAAGCCGAACCACACCCTGGATTTTTCTCAAGTAGACCTTAGCTATTCAGCTTCACATTGCACCTAGTGGCGAAAAAGTATTGCCGTAGAACATTTTTATTAACATTTCCGTAAGGGTGGGGTAGGGTGTCCGACCCCAACTTTGGACCTAATTTAAAAAAAACTAAGCCGAACCACACCCTGGATTTTTTCTAAAGTAGACCTTAGCTATTCAGCTTCACATTGCACCTAGTGGCGAAAAAGTATTGCCGTAGAACATTTTTATTAACATTTCCGTAAGGGTGGGGTAGGGTGTCCGACCCCAACTTTGGACCTAATTTAAAAAAAACTAAGCCGAACCACACCCTGGATTTTTCTCAAGTAGACCTTAGCTATTCAGCTTCACATTGCACCTAGTGGCGAAAATGTATTGCCGTAGAACATTTTTATTAACATTTCCGTAAGGGTGGGGTAGGGTGTCCGACCCCAACTTTGGACCTAATTTAAAAAAACTAAGCCGAACCACACCCTGGATTTTTCTCAAGTAGACCTTAGCTATTCAGCTTCACATTGCACCTAGTGGCGAAAAAGTATTGCCGTAGAACATTTTTATTAACATTTCCGTAAGGGTGGGGTAGGGTGTCCGACCCCAACTTTGGACCTAATTTAAAAAAACTAAGCCGAACCACACCCTGGATTTTTCTCAAGTAGACCTTAGCTATTCAGCTTCACATTGCACCTAGTGGCGAAAAAGTATTGCCGTAGAACATTTTTATTAACATTTCCGTAAGGGTGGGGTAGGGTGTCCGACCCTAACTTTGGACCTAATTTTAAAAAACTAAGCCGAACCACACCCTGGATTTTTCTCAAGTAGACCTTAGCTATTCAGCTTCACATTGCACCTAGTGGCGAAAAAGTATTGCCGTAGAACATTTTTATTAACATTTCCGTAAGGGTGGGGTAGGGTGTCCGACCCCAACTTTGGACCTAATTTAAAAAAAACTAAGCCGAACCACACCCTGGATTTTTCTCAAGTAGACCTTAGCTATTCAGCTTCACATTGCACCTAGTGGCGAAAAAGTATTGCCGTAGAACATTTTTATTAACATTTCCGTAAGGGTGGGGTAGGGTGTCCGACCCCAACTTTGGACCTAATTTAAAAAAAACTAAGCCGAACCACACCCTGGATTTTTCTCAAGTAGACCTTAGCTATTCAGCTTCACATTGCACCTAGTGGCGAAAAAGTATTGCCGTAGAACATTTTTATTAACATTTCCGTAAGGGTGGGGTAGGGTGTCCGACCCCAACTTTGGACCTAATTTAAAAAAAACTAAGCCGAACCACACCCTGGATTTTTTCTCAAGTAGACCTTAGCTATTCAGCTTCACATTGCACCTAGTGGCGAAAAAAGTATTGCCGTAGAACATTTTTTATTAACATTTCCGTAAGGGTGGGGTAGGGTGTCCGACCCCAACTTTGGACCTAATTTAAAAAAAACTAAGCCGAACCACACCCTGGATTTTTCTCAAGTAGACCTTAGCTATTCAGCTTCACATTGCACCTAGTGGTGAAAAAGTATTGCCGTAGAACATTTTTATTAACATTTCCGTAAGGGTGGGGTAGGGTGTCCGACCCCAACTTTGGACCTAATTTAAAAAAACTAAGCCGAACCACACCCTGGATTTTTCTCAAGTAGACCTTAGCTATTCAGCTTCACATTGCACCTAGTGGCGAAAAAATATTGCCGTAGAACATTTTTTATTAACTTTCCCGTATGGGTTGGGTAGGGTGATTTAAAAAAAAACTAAGGCTGGATTTTTTCTCAAGTAGAAATTAGTTCTCTAATTTCTGTTTGCACCTGGTATGTAAAAAAGGACTTTGATGGTTTTTAACCTCTATCTTGTCATCTGCGGTTGTAAGTGATTGTTTAGATTTATCCGTAAGTTTCGATTGAACAATCACATCGAGGTATTCCTTGATTGCTGCACCCATCGATAACATGCTTTTAACAATTTTTTTATTATTTTTATTTTTTTCATGTTTGCGACCAATTCGAGCAAATTCTTTGTATATCAGCCTTTCTTCATCGGTTCATCTCCTTATTTTGCTCGGAGAGATTACTAATTGAGTGGTTCTGCATAATCCGGTCTGCATTCGTTTTACCATCGAGGTTCACGAAAAGAGTAACAATGCTCGCTTGTCTTTTACAAATACAAATTAATCTACCATCTTTCTTTTTCATAATTTTAATCAAAACGTCACTTCATCAAACGGTTGACCATCTGAAAGCATTTTCAAAACATTCAAACAAATATTTTCAAACACTACTGTGTCGAGTTTTTGTAGTTCATCTATGTTTTAGATAATTTATAGTTGTAAATACTCAATCGATTTCTTCGGGTGCTGAAGTTCATAATAATCATTATATATATATATATTTCAATCCGTTTTTAAATCACCATGTCCAGTGTGTTCCAGTTCCCGTGGAAGAATCTTGATTAAAATACCACACTATATATCCTGTGGTTCATATAGTAACTTATTCCTCAAAAAGACCTATCTGACGTGTATAATTTTTAAGTCTTTCGTTCACTTTTCGAATGTAAGACATTGATTTGTGGGGAGTACTATATTAAATATCTATATTCCACTCATTTATCTAATATTTCTGATCATTTTTGTCGAGCCTTCGACTTTTGTCGCAGAAAGCTCGACATAGGGATAGTGATCCGGCGGCAGCGGCGGCGGCGGCGTTAGCTCACTTCTTAAAAGCTTTATATTTTAGAAGCTAGAAGACCTGGATGCTTCATACTTTGTATATAGATGCCTTATGTTACGAAGTTTCCGTCTGTCATATGTCCATTGTCCTTGACCTCATTTTCATGGTTCAGTGACTACTTGAAAAAAAAGTCAACATTTTTGTAATGTTAATTTCTTTCTTATTATGAGTAAAGGATGACTATATTTAGTATGTGCGTACCTTGAAAGGTCTTCATGCCCGTCAGACAATTTTCATTTGAGCTCGACCTCATTTCATGGATCAGTGAACAAGGTTAAGTTTTCGTGGTCAAGTCCATATATCAGATACAATAAGCAGTAGGTCTACTATATTTGGTATATGGAATGATTGTAAGGTGTACATGTCCAACTGGTAGGTGTCATCTGACCTTGACCTCATTTTCATGGTTCAGTGATCAAAGTTAAGTTTTGAGTTTTGGTCTTTTTTCTAATACTATATGTAATAGGTCAACTATATTTCGTGTATGGAAACATTTTATGATGTACATGTCAGTCTCGCAGGTTTTATTTGACCTTGACCTCATTTTCACGGTTCATTTCTCAGTGTTAAGTTTTTGTGTTTTGGTCTGTTTTCTTCAACTATAAGCAATAGATCAACAATATTTGTTGTATTGAAGGATTGTAAAGTGTATATGTCTGTCTGGCAGGTATCATCTGACCTTGACCTCATTTTCATGGTTCATTGGTCAATGTTAAGTTTTCATGGTTAAGTTTGTTTCTTAGATACTATAAGCAATAGGTCAACTATATTTAATGCATAAATTGATTGTAAGCTGTACATGTCTGTCTGGCATGATTCACCTGACCTTGACCTCATTTTCATTGGTCAATGTTAAGTTTTCTTGTTTAAGACTGTTTCTTAAAACTATAAGCAATAGGTCAACTATGTTTGGTTTATTGAATGATTGTAAGGTGTACATGTATTTCTCGTTTGGTTTATCTGACCTTGACCTCATTTTCTTGGATCATGTTAAGTTTATGTGTTACTTGTAGTAAAGCGTTATATTTAGGACTATCAACATAAAATCAATGGTTAGTAAAGAAGTCGAGACATTTCAGCGTGTGCACTCTTGTTCTACTCTTCATTCTCGTGAAGAAGTGAGGTATCTAGTAGTTGTATGCTCATGTGGTTGCGTAAAATCTACTTCAGCCAAATACCATACAAGAGTATCTTAAAGGGAAAAAGTGAGTTAGAAAATTTCATATTTATTGGATCATGTTAAGTTTATGTGTTACTTGTAGTAAAGCGTTATATTTAGGACTATCAACATAAAATCAATGGTTAGTAAAGAAGTCGAGACATTTCAGCGTGTGCACTCTTGTTGAAGTAGTCTTATACAAAGTCAGTCATCAATGCTTTGGACTAGACCAAAATTGCAAAACCTTGAACGATTGGTTTCTGAAATCCCAACTTATCTATATGCATATCCGTAAAGTTTGTAAAAACTTTGCACTGCCATACAATCTAGGTGATTCTTACTTAAATAACCCAGTTCTCTGTATAAAAATGTAAAGAACACTTTATGAATGTTTATGGTTGATGAATTTGTTGCTGTCTTAGAGTTAGATAACTGTTAATTACCAATCCACTAACGTGTGCTTCAGAATCACTTGATATAGCCAATGAAAATTTTTTTATAGTAGTAACACAACGGGTGTTACATGTGGAGCAGGAGATGCTTACCTTTCCAAAGCACCCGAGATTTCCTTGGTTTTGGTCGGGTTCGTTTTGATCAGTCTTTAGTTTTCTATGTTGTGTATTGTGTACTGCTGTTTGTCTTTTCGTTATATTTTATTTTTGCCATGGCATTGTCTGTTTATTTTCAACTTATTTGTATATATATTCCTTTGGTATTTTCGCCTCTCTTTAATCACTTCCAAAGTAAACAGACCCTTTCTCAGCAAAAATAAAAAGATGACTACGAAAGTAACGATGCCGGATCAAGGAGCCTACCAGATTTTCAAAACCATATGAGATCAATGAAGGTTCCATTAATTGGGAGTGTACGTAGAATTTGAGTGCTTTACTGATGACGTCAAGTCGAAAACATTGGGAGGATTCAAGACTTTGTAAAAATCAATAAAAGAATAAAATCCCGGCCGAAGAAATCATGAGTTACTGGTGCCGAATGAATGACTGCAAACCAGACACCAAACCCTACCAAAAGCATACACCGTCCTATTTCTATTGTATTAATTACTGTGACGATAGGGTGTTCACTAGATACCAGTTTGTTATTCAACATGTACAATGTAGAAATAGAGGGATGATGTGGCCGAGATCCTTATATGAATAAACTTAAAGAAGACATTTGAGCTCTGTACCAGAAAAATAATGATTATGACCAAGGAGATGTCGAAAGAGAATAAACAAGCGTTCGACCAGGCAAAGAATGTTGAGAAAAAACTAGGAGATGACATAGTGAAAGATAACTGTCAACATACCGGACACAGTTCACAAGTGAAACTTAAAATACAAGGCACCTGAATTCATTCTGGGGATCTTCCACAACATGGCTGGGTACGACAGCTACCTCTTCATTAAAAACATGTGAGTTAGTAGATCACAGATTACTTACATACCCAAAAACAAACAAAAAATATATTTCGTTTTACAATAGTGTCGCAGAGCAAAAAGGGGATGAGGAGGGGAAGATGCAGACAGTGTACCGGCATTACGCTTTATTAACAGCCAGCCATTTATGAAAGCAAGTCTACAGAGAAAAACCCAACCGTCGTATTTCCAAACACACAGAAAGTGCTTGGAGAAATTTCCCTTTACCCGGAATTCACAATAAAACTAAATCCGGAAAATGGCAGGAATATAACCATGAGAGAAATAGTAGACAGGCGAAAGTAAGAGTACATTGCGAATCATCTGGATGATTGCCAACTTAAGGCTCGATAGATCAAAGGAGTTAAAGTTAACACGAATACCTAGCTAACATGAATGCACGATTACCAAGCCAGCACCAATGTTAAAGGTGAAAGTATAATACGTTACTTCCAGTGGAACGGTTTTGAGGATATTGGGACCTCGGTAAAACTCGGATTTCAAAATACAAGCCTGAAGAAATAGACAAACACTTAAATTTGCGAAGACTACGTGCATTAGACTGACACGAGGAATGATCACCCGAGACCTTACTGGCCAGATAATATTAAGGAAACAAATAATTTATAGATACATTTAAGATAAAATTTTCAAGCTATTTCAACACATGTGGTGCGTTATATAAGTGAATTTAAAGAGTGTGTGACCCGGAAGTTGAAACTGAGGAATATCCATAAAGCTACATGTATCATATCCAACTTACATTAACAAAAAAAAAAATAAATAAATAAACTCGAGCCGAATCTAGGGTTACATGTAAAAAGTAAAAGTATGAAAGTGTTTGCAAAAGCATGAAAATATCTGGAACCGTGCTGGTATCCGTAACAAAACGAAAGCTTGAAAACAAGCAATCAACCTGAATTTCAAGAAACGGAATATATATAACGATTTTTTGCCTGCAATCCACAGGACACGAAACAAGTTGGGATTTCAGAAACCAATCGTTCAAGGTTTTGCAATTTTGGTCTAGTCCAAAGCATTGATGACTGACTTTGTATAAGACTACTTCAAACCCCAATACGAACCGTGAGCCACGATCTGCTACATACGCAACACTGACAGGCTCGTTTGTGATATTCAGATCAGAGACATTTACAAATACATATATGAAAATGTGCATCAATGGTACGAGATGTCCAACTGACCATACATTCCAAGTCAAGACTAAGGTACTAGTAAACAAGAAAGTTTATATGTTTCACGATCGATTATGCTGGAATACCAATGGTTGCACGTGTCGGTCTAAGACGGAAACGGTATGCCATTAAAACAGAAAGGTATGAAATCAGGAGAGTTAAAGGTGTGAATAAATGTGATCAAGGATGAGCTTGCATTAAGCGACTTCAAACAATATCTCAACTCGGGCTATGATTCCTACAACACAACGAAAACGATTCTGAGCAAATGCTACCATCGACATAGTACAACACAAAACAATAAAGCTCTTTCAGCAGACGACAAGGAATAGACATTATC
Source organism: Mytilus coruscus (assembly GCA_017311375.1). Taxonomy (NCBI): domain Eukaryota; kingdom Metazoa; phylum Mollusca; class Bivalvia; order Mytilida; family Mytilidae; genus Mytilus; species Mytilus coruscus. Next base: position 85,479,187 of record CM029603.1, read on the forward strand.
GATTGGACAGAAACACTGCAAAATTGGAGACACATTACAGAGATTTATCTCATAGATTGTAGATCATGATGATGAACTTACTAAAATCAACTTCTAACCTACGACCTTCCACATATGTTGCAAACTGATCAGAAATAGTATCCAGGCTTCAAATTTTGACCCATAACTTTTATAAAGAGAGGTGAAAGATTCCAAAGGTACTGGCTTTGTAGTCGCGAATTCATGTTAGTTGGGTATTCTTGTCTGCTTTAACTCCTTCAATGCACCGAGTTCTAAACTGGAAATCATCCAGATGATTCACAATGTACTCTTATTTTTGACTGTACGCTATCTCTCTTATGGCTATGTTTCTACCATCCCTAGAATTGTGTTGTTTTATTTTATACAATTAAAGAATAACAGTACTGTAGTTGAAGAGTCGCCACCGTCAATTGGCGATTTGATGGTCGCAAATGCAGTTTTACTGGCGACGCGTAGCGGAGACAGTAAAATGGAAATTCTAATGCAATTCGTTTGTAACGATAATTTTCATTGGATGTTGACAAATATTTTAAAGGGTTAGATTCCACGTTCTACCAGTCCGTAGCTAAAAAAGCCACCATTTTGAATTCCGATTTTTTTTGGTACGTGATTTCTCACAAAATAAACAAGAAAGTCACATTTTGAGCCTCAAAATCTTCTTTTTGTCAACATTGAAACAATTCTGAAGCGTACGAAAGGTATAAATACGTCTAGTCTTTATGTTTGACATCGTGAGTATACATATGACGTCACATTGTTTAGATGCTACAGACGATGCAACAGTTTCGCGGACTTTTTCATTTATGTAATTTTAAGCCAAAATATTGATAAAATGGAATTTATTTTAATATTCTGCATTAGAATGGAGATAACTGTATTGTATTTTAAGCTTGGCCTTCGGAAAACTTGATTTTACTGTCGCAAATATCCGTTTACCTAGCTCCGCTACGCGTCGCTAGGTAAACTCAATCAATTTGCGACAGTAAAATCTACGTTTTACGAAGGCCAAGCTTAAAATACAATACTGTTATCTCCCAATTTGCGACCATCAAATCAAAATTGACGGTGGCAACTACAGTACTCTTATTCCGATTCTAATGCATTACAAAAAGAAATACGTTAGAGCTTGAAAAAATGTATAAATTTGAAATAAAATAAAATTCCGCGAAACTTCATGAATGATTTTGGCCCAAAGAAGTCATCGCTAAACGTGACGTCATAAAAATGAAAACTTACAAACTGAAGGTTATTAAGTTACTTCTACTATTCAAATTTGGATAAAATCACATCAAAACGGCGATTTTTAGGTAGATGTTGTTTTATTTTCGATAATATTGTAGTTATTGATAGTTTTTGATCCAAGCAATTCAAAAAGGCGGGTCCCTCCTTAGTTACGCCATGTCAACTGTGGATTTGATGGTAACTTTTAGCCAATGAAAAAAAATGTTACATAAAAATTGCATTAGAATTCCTGATTTCTCCAAACACTTTCTGTATGTTTGGAAATTCGACGGCTGTGTTATTCTCTACAAGTACCTGAACAATTGCTTTTATAAATGTCAGGCTGCCAATTAAGCGTGAGTTCCGGTACATTGTCAACATCTTCCCCTCCTCCCCTTTAAACTCACCAACCGCAACAATGTTTGTAAAGGAATGTATAATTCTTCGTTTTGGGTATGTAAGTAATCTGTGCTCCACTCATGTTTGTAATGATGTAATGGCTGACGTACCCGGCCTGGTTATAGAAGATCAACGGGATTAATTAAGGTATCTTGTTCTTTAGGTTTCACTTGTGAGCTGCGCTCTGAATCCCGGTATATTGATAGTTATGTCTCACTTTGTCATCTCCTAGTTTTTTCAACAGATCCGTTACATCGTTGCCTACTCTAACGAATACTTATTTTTCTTCTCCGACATCTCCTTGAACATTCAATAATTCTCTTTCTGGTACATATTCAAGTAATCACAAAGTTCTTGGTAACATCGTCCCTTTCTTTCTACATTGAACATGTTGTATAACAAATTGGTTCTCTAGATTACACCCTGTCGTCATAGCCCTTAATGCTATAGCAAATTCTGGACGATGTGTGCTTCTGGTAGGGTTTGCAGTTATCCATTCGGCACCAGCGACTAATGATTGTTTTAGCTGGGATCATATTCTGTTCCTTGATTTTGAAAAAAAAATTGCATTGTTTTCCTACAATCCCTTACAATATTTTCGACTTGATGTCATCAGTAAAGCACTCAAATCCTGCGTACACATCGAATTAATGGAACCTTCATTGATTTCAAATGGTTTTCAAAATCTTCGTAGGCCCTTGATCCGTCATCGTAACTTAGCAATCATCTTGTTATTACTGTTCTCTTTTTGCTGGGATAGGGTCTGCTCACTTTGGAAGTGATTAAAAGAGAGGCGAAAGAAACCAAAGGGATATTTATGACAAAAAACCGGGGGTGATCTATAAAATATGCTGATACTTTAGATCAAGTGATAAGGCATCAGATAATAGCAGTGTGTCAATCCTTCTTTCTCAATCTCCAACAAGTCCACATTCAGTTCTCTTTTGTTAGTATCAGATATCCTGAGTGGGTAGGTCTTTTTCTTTTCTAAACCATACACGCTGGTTGATATATTGGATTGTTTTCTCAAACATGAGATTCACTGGGAAGTCAATCCCTTCAAACGTGAACTCTTCTGCCCATCGATAGTACTGGTTTACCCGGTCAGCACTTTTATGTTCTACCCATTCGTAATGTATCGACACCAAAATCGCCCAAATAAAACATTGCTCGTCCTGGTTCTTCACATCAATGATGGCTTTCTTGTGTGCCAGCCACTTAGATAAGACCTAGTATTGACATCCGACAATTGATCTTTATCTATCGATATCAAATTTTATTCTAATCTTCTCATTCAGTGTAACCACTTTTGTCTGATGTCCAACTTGCAAATTTCTCTCCAAAGCTATTTTACATCATTTTCAACATATCTTCAAAGTTGATCACCTTTGTCATGTTTGTTCAGCAATGAATATAAGTTTCTTCTTCTTCCTTCTTATCACCAACCATCTTTTCAAACATGCAATTTAAAATCACATATATTTTGCCAATTTTCGTTGTACCCCATTTATAATTTCCATTCTTTTGAAACATGTGGTATTTTAAAATGTCTCTGGATCCATCTAGACTCTGGGTTTGATGGTCCTTGTGGTAAATTATCCACCAAGGCTTTTTTCTAGGTTTGACTACTTAAAAAATGTTCCACAAATGTCTGTTTCTTTCCGCCAGCATTATGTCAGTTTTAGATTGAATTGATTCAATCGTCTGAGCTTTCCCTATATTTTAATTTTTTTAAAAAGTTGATTCCTAGCAAAAGCTTTCAACGGTTTTTTTGTTTCAACAGCAAACATCATTCTATTTGTTAATGCCATGTCATAATTGTATATCTTTTTATCCCCTCTTAAAAAAGTTTTTTTTATCATTTTAAAGTTTATTTAAAGTTTTAAACCAACCCTGATACTATTTACAGATCAAAATGTAGGTCTATTTGTAAACCGTTACTTTTGACACAAGTTCCCACCCATTTATTTTATTTTTTTGTATAGTATATTGTAAGCTGAGACTTTAGTGGTTTCCATTTCTTCTATTTCTAAGAATTAACAATTTACTATTTCAAAATTTTCCATCCACTTCTGTAATTTCTGTGATATCACAGTGCTTATTTCATAGCCTCATGAGACCTTTCCGTTCAGATCATCTGTATATTACAATCTTCCTCACTTTCAACTTTATATGTTGATGTCATTTCCATATTGTATTTTTCATTTTATCATTCTCCTGTCAGGTCAGTTGTTTTTTTGGTTTTTTTTTTCGAACTGGGCTGTTATTTTAAGGGTTTAGGGTGAGGGTTACTGGTTTATGTTTTCAAAACCGGTGCTATGTTTTTGTGCGGCCGAACTGTCAATTCTATACTACAGGCCTAAAGTTTTCTTGACCAAAAGACACAGGGGGAAACCTAAGATAGATCTCACCACATATCCAATATCGAGGTCTGATAATACTCATCTCCTTCCTACTGCGTAAATTTAATTCGAAAATATTTCCAATGGCAATACTTGTATCCGGACTACATGCATATAAAGGTAGACTATAAGGTTTCATCGACAAAAGGCCCAGATGGGTTAAACAACAGAAGATCTACATCATAGGATCCAAATCGGGGTCTGAGATTACCTACCCTTACCATCACTTAATTAAAAGTAGTCTTCGACAACATTTCGATCCACACATGATGCAAATTTAAGCCAATGACCTCATATCTCTTGGACCAAAAGATCCAGGTGGGAAGACTCACGGAAGGTCTACATTATAGATTAAATATAGGGATCTGATATAACTGAACCCTTATCCACTCTAAATTTAACTCCATACGTCAATGCTTTTATTCGCACTAGTAAAAATCAAACCTGTGGCCTACGGGTTTTTAAGTCAAAATGCCCAGTTTATGACTACTCTAAGAAAGGTCTAAACCACATTTAGCCTACTTTAGCTGTATTGATAAACCATTTCGGAATTTTTGGTCCTCAATGCTCTTCAACTTTATTTGGTATTTTTAAACTTGATGATTCAAGCATCACTGAAGAGTCTTTTGTAGACAAAAAGCGCATCTGGCGTACACAATTTTAATCCTGGTATCTATGATGAGTTTATTTATACAGCCTGAAATTAATTTGTAAAAAAATTCCTGCGTCGAAAATTTTATCTGTACTAGGTGTATATGAAAATCGGAGAGCCAATATGTCCTGGACCAAAAGCCTCAAGTGGACATTTCACGGAAGGTCTATATCATGAGTCCAATATCGGTACTGAAGTATGCAACTTAAATCTAACACATAAACAAATCCTATTGGCCATGCTTTTAATTTGATCTGCATAAGCTTTAAATGCAAACGAGTGGCATAATGTTTCCTGGATAAAAGGCCCAGGTGAGAAAACTAAAAAAGTCACTCGTTGTAAATTTAATAAGAAAAAAGAAATATCTGTAGAGTAATTTTATACGCACCTGATGCAAATCAAAGGCAGTAACCTTTTATTTCCTGGACCAAAATGTCCAGACAACCATACATAGGTCCAATATCGAGGTTTAAAATAACTGATTCCCTTCCACCGTTATATTTAATTCGTATAAAAATCCACACGACAATGCTGTTCATAAATTTTGCACAATTCAAAAATATGTACAATCGTCCAGTGAAGTTTATAGGATTTAGGTGGAAAACTTAAGGAGGAGTTGATTACACAAAAGTTTCATAAATATTGCTGAAAATGACTAAGATCCAAAGTCTAGAAAAATCACTCAACGAGTTATAGGAGGTGCGCAACCTTAACATAAGTTCGATCTTTTTGTAAAGTGTATGAGATCTGGATTAAAAACTGCAGTAGGAGTTGATTGCACAAAACTTGTATCCTATTTCATTTAGATTAAAGTTTCAAAATCTTGAAAATGATCCGCCTGGCTAAACTAAGACATTTTCCACCTTTATCTTGGTACCTGACGTAGAGGTAGACATTTTCACTAAAATGGCCAATACTAGTTATGTTATAGGCCCGTACGAGTTTTTCGGTATAGGGTGATGGGTACCTGTTATGTCATATAATCTAGTAACTATTGGCGACTGGCCTAACTAAGAGATTCTCCACATTGACCAATTGACCAGAGGTAGAGCGAGACATTGCAACTAAAATTGCTCATAGCGGTAATGCCTAAACCCGTACGAGTTGTGAGGAATGGGGGTATTTGGTATGTAAATAAAGGCAACAGTAGTACCGCTGTTCAATAGACATAGGTTGCAATACACAGACCGTTAGAAGTTTAGTTTCGCATTTTGGCCATAGAGAATTTTTTAAATTTGAAAGTTTTTGCTGAAGAATAATATAGCCTTCCAAGTGGGTTTATATGAATATAAAGGTTATTTTTTGCATGTTTTAAATGCCATTTTTATGGTTTGACAGTCCGTATTTTTACATTCATACAGCCCATAGAAATTATTGCAGTGTTTTCAACAAAGATTTGACCGTCGAACTTTTCAATTCAATTTTATGGGAAAATGAGCCGAAATGCATATGATTTATTTTGACACCTTGGTAGATAAATGTTTATGGTTTCAGAAAAAGTATCACTCTAATGGATTGAAATTTTCCTTTGAACCAAATTTTGGGGACTTTTGTGACTTTTTCACCCCCTTTTTGTAATATTTTGTATCAAATACAGATTGTTGCCATGGTTACACCAAAAAGATATTATGTTTCAACATTTTAACTTGGAAATTAAATCTATGGCAAATGCTGTTTCCATATATATGCACATGCATAACCCACACATTAAGCCTTATTTGTTAGAAAGCAATGGAAAGAGGGTGTTTTAAAATATTGGGTGTCATTTTTAAGTTTTTTTCGTAACTGCTTATTGCTACCATAAATCGATTAAGCGAAAACAAATCCGGGTCACAAACCAAAACCGAGTGAAACACGTAAACTATAAGAGGAAAACAACGGAACAACAAAACACTGAACTGCTACCAAAACAAACACTAACATACATTGAAACGACAATTTGATAATAACTGCCATATTCCTGACTTGGTACAGGACTTTTAAGAAAAAATGGTGGGTTGATCCTGGTCTTATGCCTAGCCAAACCTTCCGCTTATATCCTGCAATAAAATTCTTTTTAGACAGCTGATGACTAATTTAGCCTTCAGAGTGGGTTTTAAGAACATCAAGATTTATTTACATGTTTTATGGGCTATTATCTGTTTGACTGTCCCTATTTTCATAGCCAGACCAACCACAGGTCCAGAAATTTGTGAACTGTTTTCAAACACTTTTTTCACACGAACTGTTTGAAATGAGACGAAAGACATATGATTTTATTTGATCTCTTGATAGATACATGTAAACAATTGCTGAAAAGGTATCACTCCAAGGGATTGAAATTCTACTTGTGTCTAAATTTTGGGGAAAAATGTGACATCTTTACCCCCCTTTTTGCAATATTTTATAGCAAATACATGCAGGTTGTTGCCATGGATACACCAAAGAGAAATTATCCTTAACCATTTCAACTACTGGATATCAAATCTATGAAAGATACTGATTACATATATATGCACATATATGACACAAACAGTAGCTTAATTTGTAAGAAAACAAGGAAAAGGGATGGTAAAACTTAGAAGAGTTAATTTTAATCCTAACTGTATATTGCTACCTAAAGGTTGCACTTTGTAAATACAGCTGTTTTCAAACCACGCCTCTTTTGGGGAGATATAGAATATTCATAGCCAATTAATTTTGTTTACGTACTGGTTCCCGGATATGATCTCTACGTTTCATCTCATAGAGACATAACTTGGGAATGTTAACAATAAATATACATATTCATAGTGATCAAGTTGAAGTCTGTGGAAATCCTTAAGTCAAGGTTGGGGTAGTATAGAAATTTAATGTAAGTTTAAACCCTTAGAAGTTCGGGGCATATAAACGTTGAAAATATGCCGCACAGCCCTATATTTTGACTTTGATCATTTCTATAAAACTTTTAGAGAATTCATACATCAGACTGATATCTTCATTCATACAACTTTTGCAAATATGGCTTTGTTTAAACACTTTTAGTTTATATATTAGCTAAATCATCTTAGATATATGGTAAGAGATGATACTGTTGTGACAAAATTTCTTAACTGACAATTTGAGGCAGTAATTGTCAACTTTCATTGACAAATAGGCATACAGTAAGATGTGGACTGGAGACAGAGGCAGGATTGGACACTTTATATAATCTTGAATGTTGGAATGATTAACTGCTAAACATTACATTTATAGTGTTCTGAAATGCTTTCAATTTGTTATCAGAATAGTTTCAAACAGGTTTTAGATATTTCATGTCAGAAAACATGCTCATAGGGTAAGCTGGCAATAAGTAAAGTCTTGTTTTCAAATTCTGTAAAAATTGATGCAGGGTGGTGGTATAAAATGTACTGTAAAAGAAAACTTAGAGTATATGCACTGATTTCTTGCAGGCTATAATTCTGAGATATAAGTATTGTTGTGAGAAAAAGTGTTTTTAGAAAGTTTTCTATTGGAATAAATGTTAGTACAGGTTGCACTTTGTAAATACAGCTGTTTTCAAACCACGCCTCTTTTGGGGAGATATAGAATATTCATAGCCAATTAATTTTGTTTACGTACTGGTTCTCGGATATGATCTCTATGTTTCATCTCATAGAGACATAACTTGGGAATGTTACCAATAAATATACATATTCATAGTGATCAAGTTGAAGTCTGTGGAAATCCTTAAGTCAAGGTTGGGGTAGTATAGAAATTTAATGTAAGTTTAAACTCTTAGAAGTTCGGGGCATATAAACGTTGAAAATATGCCGCACAGCCCTATATTTTGACCTTTGATCATTTCTATAAAACTTTTAGAGAATTCATACATCAGACTGATATCTTCATTCATACAACTTTTGCAAATATGGCTTTGTTTAAACACTTTTAGTTTATATATTAGCTAAATCATCTTAGATATATGGTAAGAGATGATACTGTTGTGACAAAATTTCTTAACTGACAATTTGAGGCAGTAATTGTCAACTTTCATTGACAAATAGGCATACAGTAAGATGTGGACTGGAGACAGAGGCAGGATTGGACACTTTATATAATCTTGAATGTTGGAATGATTAACTGCTAAACATTACATTTATAGTGTTCTGAAATGCTTTCAATTTGTTATCAGAATAGTTTCAAACAGGTTTTAGATATTTCATGTCAGAAAACATGCTCATAGGGTAAGCTGGCAATACGTAAAGTCTTGTTTTCAAATTCTGTAAAAAATTGATACAGGGGTGGGGGTATAAAATGTACTGTAAAAGAAAACTTAGAGTATATGCAGTGATTTCTTTCAGGCTATAATTTTGAGATATAAGTATTGTTGTGAGAAAAAGTGTTTTTAGAAAGTTTTCTATTGGAATAAATGTTAGTATATTGGGTAAAAAAGGAACATACAGAATTTCACCAAATCTGGTTTATCTCAGAGATTTTAATGAAATTAACTCAAATATGAAGTTTTATAAATATTTCATGAAGATTGAGAAAATCCTGGGCCTTAACTATGATAACTCAGCATAAATTCACAGTTTACAGTATGCATAGTTTAGTTGAAGCCCTGAATGCAAAATAAATTCATTATATGTGCATATTAGTAATTTAAATTGTTTAGAAGTGCTTAAATTTACTCTTCGCAGTCATTGAAACTCATAGATCCTTCTTGAATATTATTGGTGGGGTGTTTTTATCCTGTCGATAACCCAAAAGTAAGCCGTAGCACCTAAATCTGCTTTTTTGTGATCACGGCATAAAAAAATACAAGCTAGAAATACAAAAATACCTCAATAAAACTTACAATAGTGTGTTCTATCCTAAATATGCACTAAATATTTCATATTGCTAGAAACAGCAGAATAATTTAGGAAATTTGAGGCCCCAGGGGCAAAAAACAGAGAAAAATGCCTACCCCTGGGTCATAAAACAAATAATTTAACTTGTAAATGCTATGACTTTATTATTTTAAAGGTCTTTTGTATAGAAACCAATAACTGTGCTTGGAAGTTATGCAAAATCAGATGTTAGCAGTCATTTCTATAAAACTTTTAGAGAATTCATACATCAGACTGATATCTTCATTCATACAACTTTTGCAAATATGGCTTTGTTTAAACACTTTTAGTTCATATATTAGCTAAATCATGTTAGATATATGGTAAGAGATGATACTGTTGTGACAAAATTTCTTAACTGACAATTTGAGGCAGTAATTGTCAACTTTCATTGACAAATAGGCATACAGTAAGATGTGGACTGGAGACAGAGGCAGGATTGGACACTTTATATAATCTTGAATGTTGGAATGATTAACTGCTAAACATTACATTTATAGTGTTCTGAAATGCTTTCAATTTGTTATCAGAATAGTTTCAAACAGGTTTTAGATATTTCATGTCAGAAAACATGCTCATAGGGTAAGCTGGCAATAAGTAAAGTCTTGTTTTCAAATTCTGTAAAAAATTGATACAGGGGTGGGGGTATAAAATGTACTGTAAAAGAAAACTTAGAGTATATGCAGTGATTTCTTTCAGGCTATAATTCTGAGATATAAGTATTGTTGTAAAGTGTTTTTAGAAAGTTTTCTATTGGAATAAATGTTAGTATAGGTTGCACTTTGTAAATACAGCTGTTTTTCAAACCACGCCTCTTTTGGGGAGATATAGAATATTCATAGCCAATTAATTTTGTTTACGTACTGGTTCTCGGATATGATCTCTATGTTTCATCTCATAGAGACATAACTTGGGAATGTTACCAGTAAATATACATATTCATAGTGATCAAGTTGAAGTCTGTGGAAATCCTTAAGTCAAGGTTGGGGTAGTATAGAAATTTAATGTAAGTTTAAACTCTTAGAAGTTCGGGGCATATAAACGTTGAAAATATGCCGCACAGCCCTATATTTTGACCTTTGAAAAAAATAGTAGTGCATATGAACTTTCCATTCTAGGATATATTTTTTTTCAAAACTTCATAGCAAAAGTGGTACAGTTTTAGCCGTGAAAGGAGTTCCTATGGGAAATTGCATTGTTGATATTTACAGAAATGCAACCTATATCAAAACTGTGTAAAACATATAAATCCTGTGCATATAGTTGTTTTAAGCTAAAAATCATATAAATGAACTAGCTAATTAATTATCTGAACTTTTCATATATATAGAAAATAAAATAGAATTCAAACCATAAACGATAAGACATAACACAATATCCAACTAGACTTACAAAAGAAACATCAGAATTAAGGATGCTCTCTACTTTGTTTCAAAATAACAAGCTCTTTAAAAGACTGTAATAAACTGAAAGTATATAAATAAAGGAACTAAAATAGCAGAAGAAAATGAAGGGTCCGTGTGCTTGTTTTGGAAATATAAGCCTTTGAAAATTTGGCGGAAATAATTCTCTCTAGACTTTTCATACATTTAACATTGGACCCTTTTTCTTTCAAAAATATGAAAAAATAACAAGGATTTTATCGATTTTCAAATATTGCTATTTAAATATATATAATAAAATTATAAAAGAAAAGTAGGAGATAGCGGAGAAAATTTTTAATGGCACTACCAGAGGATTCCGAATATCTGGCAAAATTCAAAACAAGAGGAGTGAACATCCTTAAATACACGAATGTGGATATACCGAGACACGTCTTATAGCATTGCGAATTCACACTCGACAAAACAGTCATATTCGGGGATAGGTCATGTTCGGTACTTATCAGACGTAGATGATAAACCACAATCTAAGACGTGGTAAAATGTCGTTAGTTAGTTTAGACACCGACACATCGTATAGATCTACCAATTCGTGATGGTGTCCATAGAATTTACGGAGTGTCATTTTTAATCTTTCCTCCTCATAACTCTGTTGGAGCAGTTTCTGCGTAAGGAGCACACTCCTGTATATGAAGTCCGTATAGTGTGAACATGCACGAGCATAACGTATCAACTGAGATATGTAAACACCATACGATGGGGCAGAGGGTATGTTACTGCTGAGAAATGGGAAATTGATAATTGGGAAGTTGAAATCGTCACGTTGTCATAAATTTTAGTGTGAAGTCGTCCATCTGTGTCAACATAGTGCAACTTCAGTTTAGCCGGCTGGACAAAAAAATCAGATCTCAAAGTTGACCATTGTAACATATGATACTTTGTTCCCTAAAATTCAATACTACCTGAGGTAGAAGGAGATAGTGCCTCTAAGATGGTCTACATCACTTATGCCCTTATCCGCATGACTTTGTCAGTATATGGTTCAGTGTACTTGGCATGTCACATAGTCCATCTTAACTATTGTCGGCTGGCCAAACTGTGAGATTCTCTTTGTTGGCACAGGTACCGGAGGTAGAAGATATTGCCATTAAAATGGCACATAGCACTTGTGTCCTAGACCCGAGATAATGTGTCAGCATATGATGAACAGGGTGGACCTGGTATGTCACATAGTCCAATTTCACTATTGCTGACAGACAAAACAAAGAGATTCTCAACATTGGTCATGGTACTTGAGGTAAAAGTAGATATTGCCTCTAAAACGTCTCAAAGTATTTATGCCCTTGACGCTTTCGAATGTTAAAATAAAAGCTATATATATATAGTTTAAAACATTTGAGTCTTATAATGCTAGTTTAAGTTCACCCAATCCATACGGAACAATTAATAAAAATTCCGTACGGCAATACTTTTTCGCCACTAGGTGCAGAGCAAAGCTGAGTAGCTGGGGTTTACTTGAGAAAAATCCAGGGTGTGGTTCGGCTTAGTTTTTTTTAAATTAGGTCCAAAGTTGGGGTCGGACACCCTACCCCACCCTTACGGAAATGTTAATAAAAATGTTCTACGGCAATACTTTTTCGCCACTAGGTGCAATGTGAAGCTGAATAGCTAAGGTCTACTTGAGAAAAAATCCAGGGTGTGGTTCGGCTTAGTTTTTTTTAAATTAGGTCCAAAGTTGAGGTCGGACACCCTACCCCACCCTTACGGAAATGTTAATAAAAAATGTTCTACGGCAATACTTTTTCGCCACTAGGTGCAATGTGAAGCTGAATAGCTAAGGTCTACTTGAGAAAAAATCCAGGGTGTGGTTCGGCTTAGTTTTTTTTAAATTAGGTCCAAAGTTGGGGTCGGACACCCTACCCCACCCTTACGGAAATGTTAATAAAAATGTTCTACGGCAATACTTTTTCGCCACTAGGTGCAATGTAAAGCTGAATAGCTAAGGTCTACTTGAGAAAAATCCAGGGTGTGGTTCGGCTTAGTTTTTTTAAATTAGGTCCAAAGTTGGGGTCGGACACCCTACCCCACCCTTACGGAAATGTTAATAAAAATGTTCTACGGCAATACTTTTTCGCCACTAGGTGCAATGTGAAGCTGAATAGCTAAGGTCTACTTGAGAAAAATCCAGGGTGTGGTTCGGCTTAGTTTTTTTAAATTAGGTCCAATGTTGGGGTCGGACACCCTACCCCACCCTTACGGAAATGTTAATAAAAAAATGTTCTACGGCAATACTTTTTCGCCACTAGGTGCAATGTGAAGCTGAATAGCTAAGGTCTACTTGAGAAAAAATCTAGGGTGTGGTTCGGCTTAGTTTTTTTTAAATTAGGTCCAAAGTTGGGGTCGGACACCCTACCACACCCTTACGGAAATGTTAATAAAAATGTTCTACGGCAATACTTTTTCGCCACTAGGTGCAATGTGAAGCTGAATAGCTAAGGTCTACTTGAGAAAAATCCAGGGTGTGGTTCGGCTTAGTTTTTTTAAATTAGGTCCAAAGTTGGGGTCGGACACCCTACCCCACCCTTACGGAAATGTTAATAAAAATGTTCTACGGCAATACTTTTTCGCCACTAGGTGCAATGTGAAGCTGAATAGCTAAGGTCTACTTGAGAAAAATCCAGGGTGTGGTTCGGCTTAGTTTTTTTTAAATTAGGTCCAAAGTTGGGGTCGGACACCCTACCCCACCCTTACGGAAATGTTAATAAAAATGTTCTACGGCAATACTTTTTCGCCACTAGGTGCAATGTGAAGCTGAATAGCTAAGGTCTACTTGAGAAAAATCCAGGGTGTGGTTCGGCTTAGTTTTTTTAAATTAGGTCCAAAGTTGGGGTCGGACACCCTACCCCACCCTTACGGAAATGTTAATAAAAATGTTCTACGGCAATACTTTTTCGCCACTAGGTGCAATGTGAAGCTGAATAGCTAAGGTCTACTTGAGAAAAATCCAGGGTGTGGTTCGGCTTAGTTTTTTTTAAATTAGGTCCAAAGTTGGGGTCGGACACCCTACCCCACCCTTACGGAAATGTTAATAAAAATGTTCTACGGCAATACTTTTTCGCCACTAGGTGCAATGTGAAGCTGAATAGCTAAGGTCTACTTGAGAAAAATCCAGGGTGTGGTTCGGCTTAGTTTTTTTAAATTAGGTCCAAAGTTGGGGTCGGACACCCTACCCCACCCTTACGGAAATGTTAATAAAAATGTTCTACGGCAATACTTTTTCGCCACTAGGTGCAATGTGAAGCTGAATAGCTAAGGTCTACTTGAGAAAAATCCAGGGTGTGGTTCGGCTTAGTTTTTTTTAAATTAGGTCCAAAGTTGGGGTCGGACACCCTACCCCACCCTTACGGAAATGTTAATAAAAATGTTCTACGGCAATACTTTTTCGCCACTAGGTGCAATGTGAAGCTGAATAGCTAAGGTCTACTTGAGAAAAAATCCAGGGTGTGGTTCGGCTTAGTTTTTTTAAATTAGGTCCAAAGTTGGGGTCGGACACCCTACCCCACCCTTACGGAAATGTTAATAAAAATGTTCTACGGCAATACTTTTTCGCCACTAGGTGCAATGTGAAGCTGAATAGCTAAGGTCTACTTGAGAAAAATCCAGGGTGTGGTTCGGCTTAGTTTTTTTTAAATTAGGTCCAAAGTTGGGGTCGGACACCCTACCCCACCCTTACGGAAATGTTAATAAAAATGTTCTACGGCAATACTTTTTCGCCACTAGGTGCAATGTGAAGCTGAATAGCTAAGGTCTACTTGAGAAAAATCCAGGGTGTGGTTCGGCTTAGTTTTTTAAATTAGGTCCAAAGTTGGGGTCGGACACCCTACCCCACCCTTACGGAAATGTTAATAAAAATGTTCTACGGCAATACTTTTTCGCCACTAGGTGCAATGTGAAGCTGAATAGCTAAGGTCTACTTGAGAAAAAATCCAGGGTGTGGTTCGGCTTAGTTTTTTTAAATTAGGTCCAAAGTTGGGGTCGGACACCCTACCCCACCCTTACGGAAATGTTAATAAAAATGTTCTACGGCAATACTTTTTCGCCACTAGGTGCAATGTGAAGCTGAATAGCTAAGGTCTACTTGAGAAAAATCCAGGGTGTGGTTCGGCTTAGTTTTTTTAAATTAGGTCCAAAGTTGGGGTCGGACACCCTACCCCACCCTTACGGAAATGTTAATAAAAATGTTCTACGGCAATACTTTTTCGCCACTAGGTGCAATGTGAAGCTGAATAGCTAAGGTCTACTTGAGAAAAAATCCAGGGTGTGGTTCGGCTTAGTTTTTTTTTAAATTAGGTCCAAAGTTGGGGTCGGACACCCTACCCACCCTTACGGAAATGTTAATAAAAAATGTTCTACGGCAATACTTTTTTCGCCACTAGGTGCAATGTGAAGCTGAATAGCTAAGGTCTACTTGAGAAAAAATCCAGGGTGTGGTTCGGCTTAGTTTTTTTTTAAATTAGGTCCAAAGTTGGGGTCGGACACCCTACCCCACCCTTACGGAAATGTTAATAAAAAATGTTCTACGGCAATACGTTTACTCATACTTGGTGCAAAGAAAAGCTTTGGACCTAGTGCCTACTTGACCAAAATTCCACATCTGTGTATAACACGGATTTTGTTTTTTTTTTTAATAGATAATAAATAATTTCCTTGCCCACCATACTTTGTGTACAAAAAATAAACCTTTCGTCTAATCAAAAGTAAGCGATATCCACTGCTTCAGAAATAGAATGTTTCGTTAAAACAGATTTGTCTCATTAAAAAAATATTAATGCACGAGTGCAACTTTCTTTTCTTGTCATGCAGAACAATAATAACTTTTCAGGAACTATTTGACAGGATGCCGAGAATATGGAACGCCTATTTGACACAATATCACAAAATTAATTTATGATTTCAATGTCAATTCCCTGTTACAAGCAATTTTGTAAGCATTTCAATAATTTTATTACATATTTACGATTCTATGTACACTCAAAACTGTTGACTATTAAAAGTAAAAGCGGGGAGGACGCTGTTTGGTATATTGACATCGATTACTATTGTCTTAAATTAATGAACAGGACTAGATATTTTTTAAATCATCGAATAGTTCTCCGACTGCTTTATTATATATTAAACACTGATAATATATTGGTTATATATCAATAAAAACATTTTGAGTACGTTTGAATCTTATGCAACTTTTGGGTTCATAGACATATCCGAAAACTGGCTGCTAGCGTAGTGGCTGCTAGCGAGTGGCTGCTAGCTTGAGCCTGGTCATGTTAGGTGGAGTTTATGTGGGGCGAACCCGGAATAATTACCTCGCCTTCGGCCTCACCATGCTCACCCCTATGGGTTTCACTAACCCTCTATGGATTGGTAGGGGGTCAGTAGCAAACCATATAACGTTATAATATTCAGTCAATGAATTTACACTAAAATGTTCCCAGTAATATTTTGAATTGGATTTTTTTCTATACGAATTGCATGGAGAGTGCAATGCAGCAGTCGCTCTGTGTGTGCTAAAGAACCATTGTAACAACTCTTTCAGGAATCCGTATAATGTGCAACCATTTACTAGGCAATATTTCTGTCCATATCCATCTCCTATTTACGGTGGCTTCCCTGGTTGACCCACTTTGCAGAACCTACCTAAAAGATTTATTCTTAATTTGATTTCGTCTTGACTATGAATGACACAATTGTCACTGGTCATTAAAAAAGACAAGTTAAAAAAAGGTATCGCCCCTTTCCTGGAAGAGTTTGTTTTACCAAAGAGGATCTGTCTTCGATTTAGACTTTTGTAGTGTAACTGTATCCGTACCTATAGACGTTTTTCAGTTGTGTTGAAAGAGAATTATAAAGAAATTGTAAAATATACAAAATTAACATAATGTACTACACTATGTAAGAAGCCACAATAACGATGTAGAATCAATATCAGATAAACACACACAAACATGCATGTTAGATATTATAGATTCGGATGCCTTTATCAGTTTGTCAAAATACACAATTAACAAAAGGAAAATGTCAAACTACTCACTTGTAATACGACTTGCAAGGTCGTAGTGTGTTTTTTGGTTTGAGTTATCTCTCTTTGTATGGTGCGCATTATTCTTAAAACAATGTTTTAAGTTCGCACTTGTTAATGTGATTGTTGCTTAGTCTTCTTATTTTTTTTATTTAGTTTCTGATGTAAATACACATCCTGTGTCCACTTATAAGGACGACGAGGATCAGATCTATTTTCTGTTATGATAATTATTACTGCAGAGCTCCAGATAAGAATTCACAAATTGGGGTTTTACCCACCATTTTTTTATGTAATTTGGGTGATAAAGTTATTTAATTTAATTATCAATTCCAATTCACGCCTCAAGCAAATATCAAATTGGGTTTTCACCACCAAGCTCCTTAATGTATTGGGTTTTTCATCAACACAATATTGAATATTTAGGCATGTTATAATCACATTATATCAACCCCAGATGTGTTTCCATCTTAAATGTGTTTTTTTCTTTGTATATGTGCTTAGCTGTTTTATTTGGTTTATTCACTGACGAGCAATTGTACGTTTAATTTGTGTCCTGTTTTAAACGTTCTGTCAGTTTTGTATTTTCTCAAAACTTATGTTAACTGCAGCTGGTGTGACTAGTTAGACAGTAACTAATTGCCTTTCTAGATCCCATATGATCACCCTACAGTTTATAGTTGGGGTAGGTGTGGCTAAGTGTTTAGTTTTTTATGTAATATATGTGAAATTTAGGTGCTGTAAGAAAGTTTTGCCAGTCCTTTCACCTATTTGCCAGATCTACTTTTTAATAAAAATAAAAAGTAGTTCCCAGATTTAAGATATACCCCCAAAACCTTGAGATTTATAGGGTGGTTTAATGATGGAGACCACATTCAACTTAATTTTACAAATAATTCTGCAACATCAAGTAAATAAATGACAATGTTATACTGCACTTGCCAATAAGACAACTATCTTAAGCATCCAGAACAATTAGACCAAAACTAACAAAGTGTCAAGCTGCATAATTTGACGTAAAAACGGATATGTGTATTCATTCATCAACTAAAATGAAAAAATAATATATAAACTGTTTTTGTTTAATTCAATTTACATAAATCTGGGTTAAGTTGTCCCTTATCAGAACTTTTGGTTTCCGATGCTTTCCAACTATATATCATGTCATAATTGATTTGGCCTTTCACTTTTTCCAACTGATTTCGTTTTGACGAAACCCCGTGTTTATCGTTCTATAACAATGTTCTCCTTAAGGTACGCAAACACGCCTGTGCGTTCAATGGACGCTTCCTAAAATCACTAGCTGAGTCTTGTTATCATCATAACTTTCCTCAGCTATCAAAGAAGCCGAAAACATGCTTCTATTCAATATTTTTATCGGACATTTACTTTCGTTTTAATTCATTGTATGCTATGATAAATCCCGAGCAATTCGAAAAATATGACAGCATGTCACACGCTAATTGGATAAACCCGAGAAGATCGAAATGTTTTCATTAACTTTTGAAGGGGGCAATGGTTTTAACTGTTATGCTGTTTTGAGGCAATTTAATTCTTTGTTATCTGTTATTCTGAAAATATATTTGCTGTTAGCTGTTATTGTCTTATTCCTTGTTAGCTGTTATTGGACTTTTATTTTTTGTTATCTGTTATTGTGAGAATGTATTTGCTGTTAACTGTTATTGAAAATTGGAATGTTAGCATTTTGACAGCCAATCTTCGGTAGAAATTGAAAATCATTGAACATTTGGGTCTTTTCACTAGTAATATGGTGGTCCAGTATTCGAAGAAGGATTCTATTAACATATACACATCACGGATCATCACATAAACATATTAATATCAGTCGGGCCCAGAACCATTCCAGTATATCTTATAATTATTCTTTGTAATAAATTCTATTTTCTGTGAACATGAACATTTAAACAGGCAGGGCCCTTTTCTGGGAAAAATTTGGTTGATTATATAGGAAATCACTGAAGCATGACCGGAGCGGGGCCCCCTCTTAGGCAGTCAATGGGCCCCACTTATGAAAATTTCTGGATCCGCCAGTGGTTGTCAGGTCATTAAAGATTGCATATTTTGGCTTTAATATTGATTCACTTATAGGGTCTTTGCATCGGAAATAAACACATTTATTCTAAAACCAGTTGTTGGCATGATACGGGTTATGTTCTTCTCATATATTTTATGATGGTATAATACTAATTAAACCCCTAACGGGAGGGATTGTATTTGATATTCATATGATGAAGACATAATCTTTCAATCAGTTTAATTGAGGTCTGGAGCTGGCATGTCAGTAACTGCTTTGTTAATTTATGTATCATTGTCATTTTGTTTAGTTTCTTTTGTAACCTATGTCCTATTCTGACATCGGACTCGGACTTCTTTTGAACTGAGTTTTACTGTGCGTATTGTTTTGTGTTTGTTTTTTCTACATTGGCTAGAGGTATAGGGGGAGGGTTGAGATCTCAAAAACATGTTTAACCCCGCCGCATTTTGCGCCTGTCCCAAGTCAGGAGCCTCTGGCCTTTGTTAGTCTTGTATGATTTTTAATTTTAGTTTCTTGTGTATATTTCGGAGTTTAGTATGACGTCCATTATCACTGAACTAGTATACATTTTTGTTTAGGGGCCAGCTTAAGCACGCCTCCGGGTGCGGGAGTTCTCGCTTCATTGAAGACCCATTGGTGGCCTTCGGCTGTTGTCTGCTCTTTGGTCGGGTTGTTGTCTCTTTGACACATTCCCATTTCCATTCTCAATTTTATGTATTTAGAATTATCTTGATTTTTACGTATGGGGATAATGTTCCTTGTATTCCTGTATGTACATATTAAATTCATACAATTTTAATATTACAAAAGGAAAATATATGGCCGGGAATACCTGATGAGGATTACAGTTAAGGCCTATTTCCATACAACAAGTTAACTGAAACACCTTTATATAATAAGGAACACAGACTCAGTTCTGTGATTCTTTTCTAAGAATACACACACTCTTTAAATTACAAGCATGTGTGAGTTTCTTTTAATAAAGTACAAAATAAAAGCTGAAAAAGTATTCCATAACTAGATATAGACAACGCCCCTCCCCTTTTTCTGCTCTGCCATATGCATGAGTATAGTTCCACATATTTTAGATTTGACAAACAGTGATGTTGGCATACAACTTGAAATTGTTACGTCTGTAAGACAAAATGATCCTAGCCTGACCTTAGGAAATTATATAAATTTAGCACTATGTGTGTTGATCTATGTTTTTATGCCCCGCCATAGCGGAGGGGCATTAAGTTTACCCTTGTCCGTCTGTACGTCTGTACATCCGAACGTCCATCTGTACGTCCCATAGTTGGTTTCCGTTCTCTGACTTTAGTTTGCCTCAACCAAATATTATGAAACTTATACACAATGCTTATTACCACAAAACACAAATCAAATTTGAATTTTGGTGGCATCACTTTAACTATTTTGGTGTTATGCCCTATACAAATGGGATAAAATGCTCCGCAGGGCGCAGCTTGATACGACCGCAGAGGTCGAACCCTGAATAGTTGGGGCAAGTATGGACACAACATTCAAGCTTGATACAGCTCTGAATTTGGATTGTGATTAAATATTTGACACAGCATAGGTTTCTGACACAGAATGAATGTGGTCTAAGAACTTAAAATTTTAAATTGGACATTCACCTATTATGGTCCAATATCCAAAATCTAAATACATGGTTAGATTCAGCATATCAAAGAACCCAAAGAGTTCAATTTTGATGAAATCAAACAAAGTTTAATTTTGGACCCTTTTGACCTCAATGTGGACAAAGTTGATAACGGGGCCCAAAAATCAAGACTCTAAATACATGGTTAGATTCGGCATATCAAAGAACCCCATATATTCAATTTTGTTGAAATCAAACAAAGTTTAATTTTGGTACCCGATTTGGACCGACTTGAAAACTGGGCCCATAATCAAAAATCTAAATACATGTTTAGATTCAGCATATCAAAGAACCCTAAGAATTTAATTTTGTTAAAATCAAACTAAGTTTAATTTTGGACCCTTTGGACCTTAATGTAGACCAATTTGAAAACGGGACCAAAAATTAAGAATCTAAATACACGGTTAGATTCGGCATATCAAAGAACCCCAATAATTCAATTTTTGATGAAATCAAACAAAGTTTAATTTTGGACCCTTTTGACCTCAATGTGGACAAAGTTGATAACAGGGCCCAAAAATCAAAAATCTAAATACATGGTTAGATTCAGCATATCAAAGAACCCCATATATTCAATTTTTGTTGAAATCAAACAAAGTTTAATTTTGGACCCTGATTTGGACCGACTTGAAAACTGGGCCCATAATCAAAAATCTAAATACATGTTTAGATTCAGCATATCAAAGAACCCTAAGAATTCAATTTTTGTTAAAATCAAACTAAGTTTAATTTTTGACCATTTGGACCTTAATGTAGACCAATTTGAAAACGGGACCAAAAATTAAGAATCTAAATAAACGGTTAGATTCGGCATATCAAAGAACCCCAATAATTCAGTTTTGATGAAATCAAACAAAGTTTAATTTGGACCCCAATGTGGACCAATTTAAAACGGGGCCCAAAATCCAAAAACTTAATACACAGTTAGATTCAGCATATTAAAGAACCCCAAGAGTTCAAGAATAAAACCCCATTGAAATTGGTCGAGAAATAAGCAATTTATACAAAGTATCTTCTTTGTACAATACTGTGTAATTGAATATTTCTTACAATTGCGCAATACTGTGCAATTGAATATTTCTTGCTATTGCGCAATACTGTACAATTGACAATTTCTTGCTATTGCACAATATTGTGCTATTGGATATTTCTTGCTATTGCGCTATACTGTGCAATTGAAGATTTCTTGCTATTGCGCAATACTGTGCAATTGAAAATTTCTTGCTATTGCACAATACTTATTATATAATAATTTACACATCCTGTTTGGTGTGTATCTCCTGCCATATCATTATTATTTGCTTTTAAATATAAATCAGAAATAACCAACTTAAAATGGAAAATTTTAAAAGAAAAAAAAAAGGAAAAAAAAAATCCCCTCCCCCCCAAAAAATTTTTTGAACCCCCTTATGATTCATCACCCCCAAACTCAATCCCAGCCTTCCCTTTGAGGTATGGTACCTTGCAGTACAATTTCAGAGAGATCCATACATTTGAACACAAGTTATTGTCTGGAAACTAGAAAAATGCTTATTTTTGGCCCCTTTTTGGCCCCTAATTCCTAAACGTTTCAGGCAATTACCCCAAACTCAATTCCAGCTTTCCTTTGTGATATGGAACCTTGTAGTTCAATTTCAGAAAGATCCATACACTTACACACAAGTTATTGTCATGAAACTAGAAAAATGCTTGTTTTTTGCCCCTTTTTTGGCCCCTAATTCCTAAAATTTTGAGGCAATTACCCCCAAAAATCAATCCCAGCATTCCCTTTGTGATATGGAACCTTGTGGTACAAAGTCAGAGAGATCCATACACTAACACACAAGTTATGTCTGGAAGTTACAAAAATGCTTATTTTTGGCCCCTTTTTGGCCCCTAATTCCTTAACTGTTGGTACCATAACCCCCAAAATCAATCCCAACCTTCCTTTTGTGATATTGAACCTTATGGTAAAATTTCATAGAGATCCATTCACTTAAACTAAAGTTAGAGTGCGAAAACCAATGTGTCTTCGGACGACGACGACGACGCCAACGTCATACCAAAATACGACCACAAAATTTTTGCGGCCGTATAAAATTGATGAATTTTCGATTTCCGTTCTCTTACTTTAGTTTGCCTCAACTAAATGTAATGAAACATATACACAATGCTTATTACCACAAAAATGCAGATCAAATTTGAATTTTGGTGATGTCACTTTAACCGTTCTAAAGTTATGCCCTTTACAAATGGAAAAATTGCTGAATTTTTGTTTCCGATCTCTAACTTAAGTTAGCCTCGACCAAATATTATGAAACTTATACACAATGCTTATTACCACAAAACACAGATCAAATTTGAATTTTGGTGGCGTCACTTTAACTATTTTGGTGTTATGCCCCTATACAAATGGAAAAATTGATGAATTTTCCGTTTCCGTTCTCTTACTTTAGTTTGCCTCAACCAAATGTAATGAAACATATACACAATGCTTATTACCACAAAATGCAGATCAGATTTGAATTTTGGTGATGTCACTTTAACCGTTCTAAAGTTATGCCCCTTTACAAATGGAAAAATTGCTGAATTTTTTGTTTCCAATCTCTAACTTAAGTTAGCCTCAACCAAATCTTATGAAACTTATACACAATGCTTATTACCACAAAATAGGGATTAAATTTGAATTTTGGTGGTTTCACTTTAACTTTTCTAGAGTTATGTCCCTTTACAAATGAAAAAATTGCTGAATTTTTCGTTTCCGTTCACTTACTTTAGTTTGCCTCAACCAAATGTAATGAAACTTATACACAATGCTTATTACTACAAAACTCAGATCATCAAGTACAAATTTTGTTAGTGTCACTTTAAATGTTCTTCAGTTATGTACCTTTTAACTTAATATGATATGCAAGCAGGGGCATCATCTGTGTTACATGTACACATTCCTCATTTATTTTCTTATGAAATCAAAATGTCTTTATGCAGCTTTTACAACAACAAAAGGACGTCCAACTACCTTGCCATTTTCAAAATATTTAAAAGAAATCAAAATCCTGTGGCCATGCACACCTCCATTATGTGTATGAACATCCTACAAAATATTAAAGCTATATCTCCAAAACTGTAGGAGGAGATAGCAGGACAAACCATGATCTCTTTATGCAGCTAGTACCAAAAAAAATGACTAAGTACAACTACCTCTCATTTTCAGAATATTTGAAAAAAATCAAAATCCAGTTGTCATGCACACCTTCATTATGTGTATGAACATCCTAAATATTAAAGTTGTACCTCCAAAACTGTAGGAGAAGATAGCCAGAAACACAATTTATCCTAATCGGGACGGACGGACGAACTGATAGAAGGACGGACATGCCAGCCTCATCATTTTGTCACGGGAGCATATAAATTATTATCATACATTGAGTAAACCAATTCTAGATATATAACTCTAAAACATGTTCATAGAAAATGGAATTCATTACAAAGGATTATAATAAGATAGTATAATACCGGATTTTCCTGGACCCGACTGATTTGAATATTTCATTTACTGTTATCTGTTTTATCCTTTTCAATTCCTTGTTATCTGTTTTAAGCCAAATCAATTTACTGTTTTGCTGTTATTGGAACCCCTTGCCCTCCTCTTTGAGCAACGGAAAATTCCAACAGGGACCAATTACAGCTACTTGATGCAGGGCTCTATTTTAAGAACGAAAGGACATTTCCAATTATAAATATTATAAAATAGATTTATGCGACGACTGTAATCAGATAAGGGTAAATAACGCAAACGATAGCGAATAAAAGCGTTAAGAACTCATGGTTTTAGCATATAATTGGGTTTTCCTTTGAATTAATTGGGTTATTGAACCCTGCAATGGGCAATTGCATTGGGTTTTAATTATTTGTATTGCGTGATCACGCAAATACGCAACTTATCTGGAGTTCTGATTACTTCATCAAACGTTTCTGTGCAAAACCCGAGGATCCTTGAAGGTCTCAACGGAAAGTTAAACGAACCATTGTTAGATGCTTGTAAGCGAACCGTGGACACATGAAATGCATATCAATCAGATGTTTTTGTTGTAGGGTCTTTGTTTGTAGTCTTGTCTTTAATTGTCAAGTTTCGTATCAGTAATTTCAAAAGTCATCAAGATTTAATTATCTAATCGTGTTTTGAAAAATTCACATCTAAAACTAATTTTTAAGAAGGCGCGTTCATCAGTATTGGTTCAATAGTCGGTGTTATACTAAACAGGTACTATTTAGAACTATAACTTCAAAATCATGGAAACGTATAGAAATAAATATTCTAATACATTATGTATCTTTCATATGAATAATGGAACAAGCAGGCAAGAAGAGGAGCAAATAAGTTCCCATAGGAATGTGGATTGATGTGGGGGCATCGGTGGCCTAGTGGTCTAAGTAGTCCAACTACTGTATCAATGGGGTTGTGAATTCGAACCCCGCACGTAGTATAGGTACATTGCCTCCAATATTAATTGACTAGGATTGTCAGTTTCCTGCCGAAGGTCGGTGGTTTTCTCCGGCTTCCTCCACCAATAAATCTGGCTGCAATAAAATAGCAAATAGTGCTGACAGTGGCGTTCAACGTCAATCAATCAAACAATTAATTAATTGCCTGTTGAAAAAAAATCCAGGTCTTGGTGGTGTCAGTTTCAGACAACTTTTTGTTTGAATCAGTGTGCTTTTGTTTACCAGTGCATGATTTATCTTTTTTTTACAATATTTGTGTATCCTTCTTTATTAGAAAACAAAGTAAGACTATCTAAAAGTTTGAATGAGGAATTCGGTGTGTAAACGGTAGAGAAGTCACCCTTTCTGCATGTGGAAAGAGACTTGAATTATATGTATCCTAACAGATCTGTGGATTTTTTTTTGTATCAACATCTGATTCACACCACGCCTAGAGACGGCAGTTTCATCGTAACTCTGAAGCCAGATTTTGCTTGCTGATAAAATTAATGTTGATAAATTGGAGTTTTTCTTAGCATCTGGTAGACCCATTGAAATAACGTTGTTTGTAGAGACACTTGTGAAATATTGAGTATCTACTGCAGTGAAAGAATTAAGATCTAGTTCTCAATCCTTGATTTAAATTAAAAAGGAACACGTTTAACCCGCCACATTCTGTATGTGCCTGTCCCAAGTCTGGAACCTGTTATTCAGTGGTTGATCGTTTGTTGTTGTTTATCATTTATTTTTCGTTTATAGTGTTGTACATGTATATCAGGCTGTTAGTTTTCTCGTTTGAATTGTTTTACATTTTCATGGCGGGGCCTTTTATAGCCGGCTATACGTTATTTGTTTTACTCATTTATGAAGGCCGTACGGTGACCCAGTATAATTGCTTATAAATCCGCATCATTTGAGCTTTTGTGGATAGTTGTGTCATTGGCAATCTTACCACATCTTCTTATTTTTATATGGAAATACCAATAATTGTTCAGTGCAAATGTAGGTAGTTGTATGCGAAGCGATTCTTTTAAAAATGTTTTCTCTACATAAAAAACCCAATTTTCTAATTTGATTAAAGGAAAAATCAATCACCCATACGCAATAAAAAACTTGTCAATTAAAAGTAATATGACACAATGAAAGCATTTAATGAGTATTCAACTAAGTGCAAAGCTTCGTGCCAGGACTATAGACTCAACTCTGCTTTTTGTCAACCAAAAAAATCATTAATGTCGACCTCACACAAGTGCAACATTAGGCCATATATTTGATCAATTGTTGGAAATTACTGACACATTTTTCCTCGGTCTAATTTCTCAAGTTAGGTAGGAAATTAAAATTATTAAGTAGGTTTGATTTACCCACGAAAATCATGAAATACCTTTGATCAGCCTATCAGTTCATACATAAAGCTATAAAAATAATATATACTATTAGAATGTACATAACATACAGAATTCATTGTAATAGATCATATATCCCAGTTTCAAGAGAACATATCCAACAAGTTGAGAGACTCTCCTTGGTAGTCTACATCACCAATCTATAAGCTCTTTCTTTTGAGTCCCCAACTCTGTTAACTGCAGGGTACATTTGGCCTTTATCAAGTTATATAAACCTCTACAGCAATAAGGAAAAAAGACAAAGGGGTATTAAAAGATAACTAACACATACACGCACACACAGACGCACTCACGTACTGAAATTCAAACATTCACACATGTGTTCTTTTTTTTTTTAAATGTATCAAAAATTGCCTCCTGTTAAAGTTTCCAGTGGAAATACCAGATATTAGAAAGCCGCCCATCAATCTAATTAAAATATAGAGCTCTTATGAAGATAACGAAACCAGAGTTCTATATTCTAATTAGATTGGCCGCCCACCAAAATACAAAATTTAAAAATACTTATCTTCGGAAGTTTAAATGAGAAATGAACACTTTTTCACTTGTGTCTGACTTCCTACTAGGCGTGTAGACTTTTCTTTGATTTTATTGCTTGTCACATTCAGAAGTTCACCCCAACCCCCAACCCAGTTTTTAGTCTACTCCTACCGTAGCTACTGTTATAAATGCAATTATTTTATTTTTATTTTGTTACAATCTACAAAGAGATTTACGTCATAAGGTCTTGTTTTTCTCTGACTGTTAATGACGTCTTTACACTAAATCCATTGGATGTTGGATGTGTACTGATTGATATTTTAGTCTTAGATACATGATTTTTTTTATCAGTTGTTATTGGCTTTGAACTAGCTGTCAGTAACTGCAAGTACTCTCAGATCTGTACTTAGTGTCCTTTTTGTTGTTAGGGATGAGGGATGGATAAATACCTTGTCACGTCCGGTCTGTGTTTATGTTTGATGTTTTTCTGCTTTGTATCGATCTGATGAGTTAAGCCTTTTTCAACTGATTTTTATAGTTTGTTCTTATGTTGTGCTGTTACACCACTGTCCCAGATTAGGGGAGGGTTGAGCGCTCACAAACATGTTTAACTCCGCCACATGCTTTATGTGCCTGTCCCAAGTCAGGAGCATGTAGTTCAGTCGTTGTCGTTGGTTCGTGTCTGTCATATTTGTTTTTCGTTAATTGTTTCGTTATAAATTAGTCCGTTAGTTTTCTCAATTGAATTGTTTCATATTATATAGCCGACTACTAGTATACGGTATGGTTTTTTTTCTCATCCTTGAAGGCCATATGGTTGCCTATAATTGCTTACATCCACTTTATTTGAACTTTGGTGGATAGTTGTCTCATTGGCAACCATACTTCATCTCCTTATTTTTTTATTACGTGTCATAGTAATATAAGGATTTACAATTAAAAATGATTTGCTTAACTTTTAATCTACTTATTTGTATTACAAAACATTTTTGGCAGTATTATAAGTGTTGTTTTTCATCTTTTGTCAGTTCATCTATTGTACCGCTAACCTGTCAACACTGAGATTTTGAGTTCGTCCGAACACCGCACGTGTCAGGTGCGTTCAACTCCCAAGTGTTTCTGCCGAAGGTCGGTGGTTTTCTCCGGTCACTTCGGCTAACTCCACCAATAAAAATTGTCTGCCACGATATAGCCAAAAGTGCTGAAATTGGCACGTTTAACATTGTCTAATTTTATGTAGGAGTAAATTTTCATGATTAAAAATACTGACTAGTATATTTCATCTGTTATTAGGTGTAAATAGATGGTATAACAACACCTATTGTATTTTGTTTGCTGGCACATGTTGAATATATATTTTTCAAAATTTGGCAAAGTAGTAGTTTTTGCTTGTACATATATTCGTTTTGTAATTCTTCATGATTTGAATTTGTCACCAGCTACAATTATTTTGTTAATATGACAATAAAGAAGTTAATGTGAGATATTGTATTTACTATATAAAGTGTTTAGAAGCTTTATTTAAATTTCAAAGCTTATTGTCAATATTAAGTTTAACTATATTGAACGGAGATACATTGTACTGTATTGTGTAGTGTGCCGACTAACGGAGAGACGAACAGTGGCACAGTTGACTAGACTAAGTGGCATATCCGATGAATAGGGCTAATGAGCTGTCGAAGTATTGGAGTGAATTTTCAATAGTACCAATGATTGGCTGCATGTCGGACTAGAGGGAAGATTCTGTTGAAATTTGTTCTTAACATTTCACTTAAAAGGGTTCTTAAAACATGTGATATACAGGCGCGGTTGTTAAGGGAGGGTCGCTGATGAGAATTAGGAATTAAGGACCTTGAAGATGGATCTTTACTAAGTACTTTAATCAGAAAATTTGATAAAGATTAACCATTTGCAATCGGGAGCACAGATCTTTCTTAGGAAGCAACCATTTGATTTTCGGGTTTGGTGGGAAAGGGTGGGTTTGGGAGGTTTTTCCAAAGAAAAAGTTACTTTTGAAAATTGATAAAAAATAAATAAATTGTTGTGCATAGCACCCCTTCCCCACATTAAAAAATAAAACATTTTGGCACGAAAGAGATCATTCTTTTAGGTCTTCTACCTTCTGAAATATAAAGCTTTATACAAATAGTTTACGCCGACGCCGGAAAGTAATCCCTATGTTTCCCATACTGCGACTTTCGTCGCAGGCGAGACAAAAAACCATGAAAACTTTACATTGACCAACGAACCTTGCAAATGAGATCAAGGTTATATGAAACATCCATATAGACATAAACACCTTATAGTATCTGAGATATAGACCAAACCACAAAAACTAATTAAAACATTGCCAAATGAACCATGAAAAGGTCAAGGTCAGATGAAATCTGCCAGTCGAACAGTCTTAACGCTTAACCACAGGCCCGCCAGCCAAGGCTTGTAAATTGCTGTCGGGCCTGTAAACATAGGGTCTACAGGCCAATAGAATCTAACTAAAATTATAGTAAAATTAAGCTTCAGGTTTGTGGATTAAAATTAGTCTTGAAGACTGGTCGAATATGCACATCTTACAATCATTTCATACACCAAATATAGTAGACCTTTTGCTTATAGTATCTGAGATACGAACTTGACGCTAAAACTTAACCTTGATCACTGATTCATGAAATGAGGTCGAGGTCAGGTGAAGCTGAAGGACATGCATACCTTGCAAGGATCCTATATACCAAATGTAGTTATCCTATTACTCATAATAAAGAGTATTTCACATGACAAAAAACTGTTATTTGTTTTCCAGCAGTCACTAAACCACGAAATAGAGGTCAAGGACAATGAACATACGATAAACGGAAACTTCGTAACATAGTATCTGCATAAAAGGTATGAAGATTCCTGCATGGTCTTCTACCGTCGAAAATATAAAGCTTTATACAAATAGCTTACGCCTGTCTCGCATTCAGCGACTTTCGTCGCAGGCGAAACATAAAAACAAATACTAGCAACTCGAGTATAACTAAAGGGACAGGGAGGAGAGGCAAAAATCCGTCAGGATCTCCATTTAAGTAAGAAACGTTCTATTTATCTATCAAATTTCAACAAGTACCTGGAAAAAATTACACTGCATCCAAAAATAGCCTTGACATTTCATTATCTGATCACTGATGTACATATAGTATCCTTGGATGGAGAATTGTCTCATTACAGATAATGCACTCATACCACATCTTCTTATATCTATGTAGAAGAAATGGTCATGAAAATTGAATGCTTCATTTACTGACCTCCAAATAATTACATTGTGTTTAGGTTATGAATTATGATAGTGAAGTGAAATTGAAATCAAACAATTAGCTGGAAAAAAATATCACTCTTTAACAAAGTGCACCTATACAACGGACAAAGATCGCTGTCAAAACACCTTAGACATGATTGATTGTGGTCTTTTCAGATCGGACAAAAACACTTAAAAACAAGAATGACATATTTACATTTCTTATTCTCTGTTAGTTTAACCATGTAGATAACATTTGAAAACATTCCAGGTACACAAAAGACGTTTTTAAATTAAAACTGGCTAAGATTTTCATATGTGTTATAAATCTACTTATCTCTTCTGTTAATTTGAAAAATTAAATACCAATTTAAATACTTAATCTTTAGGCCTTTTAAATCTAAAATTCAGATAGCGCATTAAGTTTATTATCAATTTGTCATAACATTTCGTTGCTTAAAAATAATATTATTTCATTGGTTCCAGTTTATAATTTATATGAATATAAAACCTGTTTACCTCGTTCGATATTTTTGTATTCGTCCAATTAAAAATTGAAAAGATATAAGAAAGTCTATTGTGACTTTTATTTAAGAATTTTTTCTGTGTCAAAGGAAATGATACAACATTTTAACGAATCTTATATTCGAGACTCCAATACAATTTTCACCGCTTAATCATAATCTGGAACTTAAATTGGGTAGATATAAAAAAGAAGTATACCTCGAAATCTTAGACTATGTAATTTAAGTCTATTAAAGATATAGTTGATGGATTAACTTTTTTCCATTGCGAAAAGAATGAAAATGTAGGGAACAGTTACTTATCTGAAATTGTTTTCAAAATATGGATTTCACGAGTTTCACTAACAAAAAAAAGCTACAGTATATACTAAATTCAACAAATGTTTAAAACACCAACGGAACAGAGGATAAGAGAGTCTTGATTAATGACTGTTATAAGATTTGTTGTATATATGTTGCAATTTGTATTTTAATTGTTTGTCACAAAGTTTTTTATATACTTTACGACAATAAAGATTATTGTCAATACTGATTCTCATGTGGCCCAGGAGTTGATTGAAGTTCGAGGGAAAAGGGGAAGGCGTATTTGTCCCTAATGGTAAATATGGTGTTGAGCGTAAAGATGAGAAATTTTGTTCAGTTTTTTTTTCGAATCAAAGGGGTTGCGCCTACGCCCCACTTGAATTTGCCACTGTGCTGGCCTGCAACCAAACACGCGTGACGGGGACAATAAACAAAACGACGTGTCCACTACTGATTCTGACAACTATTCTTTGATAAAAACAAAAAAAAACTCTAGTTTCTGCGTTATATAATGTAAGTAGTTCAGCATGGGGTACAATTTACAGAGACGTTACTGCTCAGTGTAATATTAAATCCAATCTGATAAATTGAAATAATAAAACAGTTTTTATAACAAAACATGACTGTACAACTATAAATTGTGTAAATTGAGAGACAATTACAATTAACGAATTCTAGAAAATTAATATTATACATAATAATTAACAGAAGTGCATACATCCACATGGAAGGTAAGATTAAAATGAAATGTCACTAATTAAAAAACAAATTGAAACATGAAATCAAATTAGCTTAATTGTCCAACCCCTCTAACACCTAAGTATTAACGAAATATCTAAAGTGAATAATCACAAATATACAACTGTATATATACTACACTGAACGTCCTAAATGTCACAAACATAACATTGTGTCTATTTTCCACTGCAACATAATTATCAAGCTGAGTGAGTCTTGAAAATAGGGGTTTCAAAGGAATATTGGATATTTTATTTTTCATCAAGAGTGTCTGCTGTTGAAATTCATAACATTTCAACAAGTACAAATGGTGTATACATATTTTATCTATGTACGGATAATGTATATAAATCAAGATTACGTATAGACATGTACATAAAGTTTGTTTCAGCCTTACTACATTTGCTTGAAGATCCATGAATAAAATATATTTTTTAAAATTAATAAATAAAATCGGAAAAAGGGTCTCACCCCTCCCCTTTATTATTTGTGTTGCATATGAAATTAAAACCCTGACCTAACAATATCTGCAAGTAAGAAACAGTTTATGTGTGCTGCCCTTCTTTCTGTTTAACATGTTGGTCAAAAATACAAGTGCCCTTGTATATTTTGACAAAAGGGGACAGATATTTAGACCAAGAAAATGTACTAAAAATCAACTTTGGCTATAAGGAGGGGCAGGGCCAGTTTTGGTCTACCTTTGATGTACTCCTGTCTAGGGGTTATATGTGAAAAAGGATAGGTTCCAACAGGATTAAAAAATATCAAAGGGCTCAACCCTTCTTTGCATTCGTTGCTATGATGGCTTAGGGTAAGATGGTCCGCGGACATACAGGTTTAATTATGTTTTTTTTAAATGTCGGTCAGCATTGAGGTAAACATGTATGTATAGGTAATTTATCGTGGATCATTTTACCCAAAGTCAGCAATGTATCATATCTGAAATAAGTCTCGTACATTGATAATCGTGCATAAAAGATGAATAATTTTCTAATTTTCTAATAAAAGATTTATTGCATGCATATGGGACTGTCTGTTTATTTACATAGACAACCTGTGCAAACAGATACATGGAAGAAAAATCAATGAAATAAACTATAAATTAAGTTAAATAAAATCATTAAACAAAAACGATTGACATAATAAAACAATTATAAACATTTATAAAAGATTAACAGGAAAAAAATCAAGAAAAGAAAAAAAGTTATATGAGCAACACGCATTTTATAATACTGATGCGGTAAATTGTATATGAAGCGCACCCATGATCCGGCAAACAGAGAAAGAGTTCAAAAGCAATATATATAATTATTTGCAAAAGTTTATGAACTGCACAAAGTATGGATAAAAATACACGATCAACAGTACTATCAAATCTTTAAATCCTTGTATCAAACCACTCCACCGCGATATCCAGCGGTTGAATCTTCATTAATGCAAATAAATGATTTCAGCTATCTGAAAAATCGAAATAGTTCACAATGCTCCTGAACAAAATCCGAAAAAAGATGCTCCGAATGTCTGTTCCGAAAAAAGTTCTAATATTATCATTATCACTTACTGTGCTGATCTCCATTTTACAAGATCACTAGCAGGAATTCCAAATTTCTTTTTCTTATTGTCCGTTCCACGACTAAAGAAGAAACCACATGTTGGTTTTTCTTCCGTATAAAACGGAGCTAATGAATTAACAAGCACCTTTTCTCCACCTATTATGACATACTGTTGAGTTTTGCCGCCTTCTTTCGATTGTAGCAGACTTTTCGAAAATTCCGGATTCGACATTGTAGTTGGTTCTCGTTGGAATCTCTGAAAATGTCTGGAATATCTTTTAGCGCCAAGCCCCAGTCTTTCCAACCTCCTGTTTTCCAATCTCTCCCAAGTTAAAGTTTTTGGGCTTGGATTAAACTCCACTAAATGAGGATATAAATCCGACGAATCTTTACTAACGTTTGGCTGTTGGCTTACTGCAGCCGGCATCGCCTAGCGGATTTTATCTGTGTACGATTAACTTTCCTCTTTGGATTTAGTATTAATGTCGGTGTTTTCGTTGCTAACGAGGCCCGTGGTAGATCGGTTAGTTTTAAATCTATGTTGAAGATTAAACAGATCGATAACAGTAGGTATTTACAGCTAAAACGTACTTACTCGGGCGATTTTTAACGCTTGATGCACTACACGTTACTATGCACTGATCATTGTGTGTGCCTCCAAATTGATCCTATTATTATGGCTATTTAATTGTGACGTCATCAAACAATATAGTTACACTTATATATTTGGCTATGAATAAATTAATGAATATATACTTTATTAGTCCATTGAATAATTGATGAATTGATGTTTTGAGGTCTTTATGATATCAAGGACTTTGAATATTACGCAAATATGTAGACCATAGATTTGAACCAGACTCTTTTCTGATAAAATCAAAGTTTATTGTAGTATACAGTCGATGACATACACTTGACAGCTGTATACAGCAGATGTTAGGGGGAAAACATCGCAAAATAAAGTCTTTAGAATTCAGTAACTTCAGAAAACTGGCCTGAAACTTAAAACCTGTATATTCAGGCCAGGGGACGTCCGTTTGGTAATCATACGGATGGAAAGGAATATTTTGATTTTATTTTACCTCAATTGCAACTGACAAAAATAAATGATCATTCATAAAAGAGCTTGGAAATAAATATGCTTACCTAAAAAAATTGTTAGATTAAAAAAAAAACCCGATTAACAGACGGAGGCATTTGAAGCAATCCTGTATGTTTGAAGAATTGTCTTCAGGGGCGTATTTAGGGGGGTGGGGGTGGGGGTTAATATATAGACTTTTTACATGTACCACTCCAAACGTTTAGTTTGACAAGGCCCTACCCTTTTTCAAAATCCTGGATCCGCATCGTATTTTGGGAGTTAAAGGAGGATAACACAGGCTACTGTACCAAAATACAAAATAACATGTCACCTTGGCAATATTTGAAAACATTGACAGAACTATTGTCCTCTAAACCTAACGACAATATTTGTTTTACAAAAGACTACTGGTTCAACCACTTGGACCTAGTAAAATCCCTTTCGCTTGTTTGAAGGATAGGGCGTGAAGTCTAGTCGACAGAAAAACAAACTTTCAAGTATTAAACAAACACTTCTTTGACCATCCCGCCTACTTCTTTAATTCATGCTAAAATTATCATATATTGATAAGTTTGAGATGTGTACACAATATTATTTATTGGGTCAACACTCAATTCATATCCTTTTATGTTTGATGTTTTATTACTTTAATTTAAACCTTATAATTGTAAAAGCATCATTACAAGGATAAGACAGAAGCCATATAAATCCATTTTTTTGAAATCCGACACAAGTTCATACAACCATTCTTCGATCATACTTTTAAACTGAGACTACTATAAGATCGTAATAGTCTCAGCTTTAAATGTCGATTGATATTCTGCGGTGGCGGATTCAGGGGGTCCGGGGGTTGGAACACCCCCTTTTTGACGATCAATACTTTTGAATGGGGACGTATATTTGGACCTGCCCCTTTTCTCCTGGGTTGGTCCCCCTTTTAAAAATGGCTGGATCCGACCCTGTTCTGAGAATCAAAAATACAATCAAACTCTTTGGTTGAACCGGTCACAGGCTTGGATAAAAACCATTTTGTTAGCAATAACCCTATCAAAAGACTTTGCAAAGCAGATTCGGATAAAATAACATAAACGGATAAAAAACAACTAGCCCCAACTTATAAAATGACTTGCAAACCGTCCCCAT
Organism: Mytilus coruscus; assembly: GCA_017311375.1. Lineage (NCBI taxonomy): Eukaryota > Metazoa > Mollusca > Bivalvia > Mytilida > Mytilidae > Mytilus > Mytilus coruscus. The sequence continues at coordinate 85,514,854 of CM029603.1, forward strand.
GTACGAAAAAGGTATCCATTTCTGATGACGCTAGACATACAAACTCGAGCTATTGATAACATGATATAGAATATGCAGGGATCACCACAGGCTCCTCCACTTTTAGAATTTGTTTGACCGTTCTTGGAATTACAGAAAAAGGATGGAAAGAGAGATGAATGGATTGATAATTAATGTCAAGCAGCAAGTAGTAAATGTATATTTTAACAATAATATGTTAATGTAATATGAAGATACCCTGCTTTGTACTTCTTAGACTTGCTAAGAGAGATTTTGAATGTTAAAGCTAACAAGTAAACAGTCTGTAGGTAGACATTGTATCCTACCTTGACACATTGATCAGACTTCCAAGCTGACCAGTCTCTACTCTTACTCTTTAAAGCCTAAAAGTGACATGCCAAAACACAGAAGCAGCAAATACCAATTTTAAAGTCTTTGGTATGACCTGACTGGATATCAAACCTATGACATTTGGCACTTTAGGTAAACTTAGTTACTTTCATCCACTTCATTTAGACTCCAGTGGAAAATTGTCTCATTGGCAACCTGAACCATACCACAGCTTCTTATTTTTTCATTAAATGAAACAGCATCCCCAAAACACAATTTAACCACAACCAGATTTATATGTCTCTACCACAGCAGGTATCTAAGCTAAATTTTCTTTCTGTATCTATTTTTCATCATAATAAATAGCCCTCAACAACTAATATAAACACAATACTAGTAAAACAAAAGGGACCAAATTTTATAATGCATATTTTCAATTTTACAGGTATTAAAATGGCAATGCCATCTTCCACCAAAAAAATAAAACAAAAAAAATCACTCGTGCAAAATGTGGCATTTGATTAAACTGCAAACTGAAGGCACACATTGTTTTTCATTTTAATAAAATAACAAACATAAGCAAAGCAAATAAAATCTGTATCACTGTGTATCATTTAAGTATTTACAACCTTAAATAAAGCTAAAGATCATTCTTCCATTCATGTCCAGTTCAGAAATGGTCAAGACGTTCCTGGACTAACAACTGCAGTAGAATTGATCATAAACAATTTTCCAAACTTGTCAACATATGAAAAAAAATATTGTTCTGATTTCCAATTCATACATTCATGTATCTGCTCTACATCAGAAATTTAAAAATCTAAAAATTGTTCTCTCATCTGTTTTGTTAAGAAGAGTTCATTCTAACTAATATGACCCCAAGAACCCCACTGGACTATTTCTGAAATAGATATGAAGAGGAAGATGCAGGGTTTTTTTAATTTTTTTTCCAACTGGCAAAATAACAGCAATAATTTCTGGTACAGTATAAACATTCTAAAATCAGTACCCCCTTTTTTTGATATTCAAATCTTATACATGTCCTTTTAAAATATCCAAAAACATAATGTTGCCACAGCTTAAGAGATTCCTAAATGTTTAATATTAAAATACTAGGACAAATTCATTGCATATGTTGAAATTATACCACAATCTGTTGATAAGGTACTGTTGTCAGACAATCTGGTTAAAGTACAGATCCTGTGTTCAAACTTTGCATACAAGGATCCGAAAACATTCAGTTTTACTTTCTGTTCTGGTCATTACTACATCAGCCGATGAAAGTTCGGTGTGTATTAATCCGACAAAACCAGAGGATCCCGAAAGATCTTTAAAACAGAAAGTAAAACGGAGCATTTTCAGATCCTTGTAAGCAAGTCTTGGACACAGGATCTGTATTTTAATCAGATTAGTTGTCAGGCAGACTTTCAGAAGATGCCTGACAGATATTTTAACTTATTTATATTATTAGTCAGACAGAAAAACTATCTGTAGATAGATTTCAATTTTTCTGAACTAAAATTTTGAAGATCAAAATATATATCTAACAATTATCCTTGTAATATAACCAATACTGTATGTTTGTGATGTTTTTTATTATGGCCAAAATTGAATTATTATCAGTATTGCATTAATAAATTAAAACTTGCAATTTGTATTGCACTGTTTGTTTGCAGCATTTTCTGAAACAGCATAAATTTTGTTTATCAAATATACTCCCCAAGGATAAAGCTTAATTTATTCATGAAATAATTACATAAATGTGTATAAAATTACAAATATAGCAGGATATCAAATCATATATATTAAGTATATTACATGTAACTAAATTAACTATAGCACCATAATGTTATGTAAAATGGGGAATTTTTGTGATTTTTTTTTCTTTTCAATCCAAAGTGGAAAAACTTGAGGACAAACTAATTTTGATGGAAAATAAAACATTTTGAGAGATGGAAAATATGGAAAAAATATTTCAAGGATCTTAGTTAAATTCAATTCAATTAAATCTAAAAATTCAGACTGAGCTGGAAGATTTATTTACTAGATTTTTGCTGCAATTCTGATGAGTTGATATTCTTTTTTTTTCTTTCTTTCTTCAAATCACAAAAACCCACCATTTTACATTGTAAATATTGAGTATCATAATAGATATGGAAGACATGATTATGAATGGACATTCAAATAAAAAAGACTTTTTTTTTAAAGTCAAACAAACTCCATCGACATTTGAGATGAGGAAAAAAATAACTGAAAATTGTAATTTTAGTCAAAAAGTTTAAATTCCAATAACCATTTCTTAATGGGATTTCAATAGATGGTGATAGATGACTCCCCCCCTTGATTTCTGGCTGCTAATACAGCTACTTGAGTTATTACAGAATAAAAATAAAGTAACTGACATCTAATCAAGAATAAAACATTGGAGTATATAAGAAAATTTTCTCCAAATTCAGAATCTTTCTCTACTATTTGAAAATTACACATATTTCTTAATTATTTGTCAAAGACAAACCTTCACATATCTAAAATTTAGAAAAATATTCAAAATGTCGTAAAAAGTTATTCAAATCATCATCTATGTAAATTTTAATAAATCAGGCAAATTGTTTTTAATAATAAACACACCATCAATTTCCTTCATTTAAAACATTCATACATTCTAAATATCAACCTTAAAACGTTTTGCAAGCTTGCATAATAGATAGTTACAAAACATGGACTAAAATACATCTAAAACACAGAACAGCAGTAAAAATATGTATATAATTTGTCATAACTAAATCGTTAAAAAAAGAGCTTAAGTACTGTAATGTCATAACTTTGGACAATAAAAATAATATTTGTATTAAATCCCACATCATAATCCTCTTAGTGAGCTCATTAACTAAAATTACTATAGAAAAAGTAATACAAGGGAAATGACCCCTAGGACTTTAAAACATAATTAATGGTAATTCTCACCCTGAAAACAAAGGCTGACAATGAATCGGTCATGGGAATCAACCTTTTGGTATCTGTTGACCACAATGGTCGAATACTTGAAATAAAATACATGTCAACGGTGATAAATTCACAGGTTCTTATTAAGTTTTTTGAGGGTGGACTATGCATTTTTTTGGCAATCTATCCTCAGAGATATCTAGCATACATCAGTATGTGTAGGTATGCAATACTTCTGTTTAAATTATCTTTAATGCACTAGATATCTTCATTTCATACATATTCTCATGAAACTGTATGTAGATTTCCTTGGACATATTTTTGTGTGTATAAAATAAGTCTTTAAGATGTCTTTCTCTTTAGATCGAAAAAAAAAATATAGCTTGGCTACACTATTTGGTATTTTTACTATTTCAGACAATCCCCACCCCCATCCCCATTTTTTTCAGACCCTTTTTCAGCCTCCTTGAAATCCATGTGAGAATCAAGCAGAATGTATCATACACTTTTGTTCATGCACACCAAGTTTAACTTGAAATTTCTTCGTTTTCATTTTGAAAAAATCAAGAAACATTTATGGTCTTATGGATAAAAACATACTGACAAACTATGAATATATTGTTGAAACTAAGTATATTATTCTTTTAGTGCATAACATCAAAAGAACTTCTCTCATCATAATTTCTTCAAAAGATTTTACCATCAAAAAGGGAAAACGTATGGACATTAATTTGAAACTCATTTTACCAAAAAATTTGGCTAATTTGGAGTGAAGTCCTTTATTGCTACTCGTAAAGCAAGTGGTACAAAATTAACATTTCACAAGTAGAAAGTTCATATTTTTTCACATGCCTTTATTTATACAAATCCTGTTCGATTCCCACATGGAGATATACTTAATCTCTTATATAGAACATAAATTAAATACAATTCAATGAGATAAAATTTACACCTATTGACATGTACAAAAAATCAATACATGTATTTAAATGTCAGATCTACATGTATGAAAAGCAATTAAAAAATTCTTTATATATCCATAGCACATAACAATCGAAACCATCAGTCAAAACATTGAATAACAAAATCTATAATGAATAAAATATCAATATTCCAGTTCAAACAACAAACTAAATATAGACCCATTTTAATATTACATGTCCTTAAGTAAATGATCAATTAACAATCCTAGGTTTAAATGTTTTCTTTCCACTAATATAATTAAAACCTCAACCAAAAATCAATTTTTGGACTCTTTGCTATAATATTATCTAAAAGGTCTATATTTGAATCAGAGAAAAACTTGCTAATTTTTTTTACCATGGTAAAAGATGAAGCAAATGTGCCGTGAAAGACACTGTTTCAGTTAAACTTGATAAAAATATCAAATTTTCATTTTTTCCTGAATATTACAACAAACATTTCATGCACTTTTTTTTTACAAAAAACAACTTATTATCGAACCTTATAATAAATCTATTATAATAAAACACTATTTATAAAAAAACAACCTCTTTATCAGTTAAAAAAAAAACCTTTGTTTTGGATTTTGATTAAATAGTTGCATGGTAGAATATTAGTCATGATACATGTACATTACATGTATTGAAACTATTCTCTGTTATCATACCTTGGTCAAACTTTTTGATTTCCAATCATCATTGTATAAGTTTACAAAGTTCTTCATTCAATTTTTTCCTAGATGCAATTCTTTTTAATAAAAAAATATAAATACATATTTAAGAAACTGCTGGCAAGAGTTAACTGTACACAACAAAGTCTTAACAGATTGGAAAGGCATAATAAGTAACATCTCTTAAAATACATCAACTTTTCAGGAATTTTGGCAAATAACTTTTTCATACAATATGGATTTCATATATGATTAAACTGGTAACCATCAACAAGTTAAATGGGAAGAAAATTTCATTTATGTCTCACAATCTTTCCTTACCACAAAAATATAAGAGGCCATTTGTATTCTTGTATAAGCTATTAAACTCATTTCAAAGGAGTCAACAGCTGGTAAGTATGGAAAAACAGTTCAGTCCCCTTCTGATACTTTTAAATTGATGTCCTATTAATTAACCTTTTCCATCACTATTCCATACTGTGTATTTACTGTAACAAGAATGTACAGATGACTAGACTTAGAATAGATGTCACAGTACTTAGAACGTGTGCTCCTGTTCCTTTAGGGCTCTGATCTACCTGCTGGGAAAATACAAACCCTCCTTCTGTCAACGCTTCCCTGAAAAAACAAGCAATGTAAGCTTTTATTGAAGTAACTAGATATCATTGAGATGGGAGCCATCTCTGTGGGCCCCGCTGTGCATAATGTGTGGTAAAAAATTTGTATCTTTATCATTGGACATGGGGTTGTCAACTGAAACCAAAGTTTTTGACCTTGACCTATGACCTAGGAAGTTGTACATAAATTATGACACACCCTCTGGTGTTGGTTTATATACATGTCAAGTATAAACTTTGAAATCATAACGGTTCTCAAGATATAGAGCGGACACGATCTTTACCATAGGACATGGGGTTGTCAACTAAAACCAAAGTTTTTGACCTTGACCTGACCCTCTGGTGATGGTTAATATACATGTCAAGTATAAACTTTGAAACCATAACGGTTCTCAAGATATAGAGCGGACACAATCTTTACCATAGCACATGGGGTTGTCAACTAAAACCAAAGTATTTGACCTTGACCTTTGACCTAGGAAGTTGTACATACATTATGACACACCCTCTGGTGTTGGTTAATATACATGTCAAGTATAAACTTTGAAATCATAACGGTTCTCTAGATATAGAGTGGACACAATTTGTTACGGACGGACAGACAGACTGATCACTATAGGGCGTCCGCCATTTGGCGGGGCCCTAATTAAACCATTTTTTTAAGATGTTTCATCAACTGGTTATCTTCAATTTCTTTATCAATGTTAGCTTTAACAAATTTTCTAACTGTATAACTACACACGTACTTCAAACAAGTAAGATAACTAAAGTTAAGATATAATTGAAGGTTAACCATTAAAGTACTAATTCTGGACAATTTTAATTTGCTTACAGGAATGGTAAAAGATGATTTGCTAAAATCAAACATTAACCTTTAATTAATGACGGGCATCCTTTTACTTAATGTTCCCCTGAGTGTCGACGCCTTTTTCATCATGTTTGATTTTTAACTTTTCAGGGGCCATAACTTCTGAATTTGGTTCACTATTTTTTTATTTCAAAATTTACACAGAAATGGCACACAATAAAAATAGGGAAAAATAAAAGAAGAATGTGTCCGGGGACATCAATGCCCCTGCTCAAGCTTTGCAACAAAATTGGGACAGATGGCCTGAGGGTCAAGGGTAACACTTAATGCACCTGTCACCTATGGCGGGGGAGTAAAAAAGCCAGCATTTTCCAATCCAGATTTCAGAGAAAAACCTTTTAATTTAGCCTAAAATCAATTTCAACTAATATTACATGGCTATGAGTTATATGTTTCAATACAAAGACTTTACCAATTGTCTTATTCAAGCCAAACAATAGAGATCATGAAATAATTTTTTTCTGAATTTGACTCTTTAACATGTTTTATAAAAAGTAGCATTCATTATAATAAAATTTTTTGAACTTGACACAAATTTGGAATCAGTGCATCTACTAAGATCAAAGATAGTTATAATTTTAATAAGATAATATGATTTTTTTATGACTATAAAAGGGCCTTTTTTGTAATGTTATAATTTTCTATAAAATTGGAATGTGTTCTAAATGATTTAAAGACAACACAAACCTTTGAATCTTTTAAATCTGATCTAAAATTTTCTGTCAAAAGATTTGAAGATTCCACTAAAGTAATACTATCTATGACCAGTTATATTTTAAGATAATTCAATGTTTTTTCAAGTGTTTGATGTACCCACCTATAATCCATGACCATTGATCTAAGGCCAGCATAGACATGTTTATTTCCTCTAAAATAATGTTTTCTGTGAGCAGTTATACTATCTATCAAGTCTTGGTTTAATCTTCTATTGGCAGTACCTCCAGCAAATGTGAAAACCTAAAACAGAAATTTCAAAAATTAATCAACAATCAAAGGGAAATAACTCAATTTTGTAATTCTGAAAAATAAATTTTCCAAGCTTCAGATATAAAAAATATCTCTTTGTCTTCATCAGTAAGTGGGCATTTTTGTTTATTTTCATTATTTGTTGGTTTAAATTTTAAGTTTCCTCAGCAATTAGGCCACATTAATTATGGCTTTTATTTCTATGAATTTTCGAGTGTAAAAAAATATAATGTGCACATGATGGAATAATTTTTAAACATGTTCCTTTTCTGTTTGTGTTGATGGATTGCTGTCCTACTGACATCTTTAATCCATTAACTTACATCTGAAATCTCCAAGGAATTCAAAGAAACTTCATCCAAATTTTATTCTGTATTTTGCCATATGTAACTAGCAGAACAAGCCTTGGTCCCTTGGCAAACAAGATAACTAAAATTTTAAACACATGTAAACTTACTGCTCCCTCTTCAGCCGAGTAAGCAATGATAACATCCTCATTACATTCTCCAAACCTCCATTTATTGTTCTCAAGATCGAATGCAAACTGTCGTAAAGCTGCTAGCTTCTCATTGTCATCAACTGGAGCAGGGCCGCTACAAAGATTAAATAGTCAGGTAAACTAGAGTTGTCTCCCACTGTACAAGTCAACTATCAAATAATGACACAGAATTCATTTTGACTCTATTTTTATATTTGTAGTCTGTAAATGTCAGCTGGTATTACCAGTATTCCTTTATTGGAATTTACACCATTATTTTATTTGATTTGATTTTTATATCTGATATATCATATGGTCTTTGATTTTGAGACTAGATACATGTACATTAGTTAATCATGTTAGTGCACACACTGCCCACAATATACACCAATCCACTATCAATTATATGGTAGTTAAAAACTTTGGTTTGATATTGTTTTCACCAAAACTCTTATGTGCAATTGTACAGGAATAAAACATGTTTTCTTTTTACCAACTTTAACACTAATGACTTTGAATACATGTACAATCATATAGTCTGGTAAGTAAGTAAATAGCTGTAATAGCATAACATAGCACTGAGTTTACAACTCTTCCATCAGGGTTACAATTCTGACTCATTTCTCAAAGGAGAGCAAAAGTGAATTATTGTTTAAGAATAACAATGTCAATTTCCCCTATGAAACAAATTTCATGACAATAAATAATGAATGTTTCCTAAATTTACCTACAGAATAAATTTATTTGATAGCAAATTTTTTAAAATATGCACTCCTTCCATAAATGATCCATCTTGAACATGTTGAACTATATACAAATAAATTGTTGATTTACACTAAAATCTCATATTTTCTTCAGTTCTGATCTTTCCTTTCATGATAATTCATAAGAAAACATATTTTATCATGGAATTAATTGGTGCAACCTTTAATAAATGAATCCCCTATTAAAACCATTAAAAGCATTAAGTGTACTAGGTGTGATTTGCTCTTTTTCTGCTCAATTGTGAAGAAGGGAAGGAATTGTAACCGTAGGGGAGAGTAGAGGACACAGCGTTATGTTATTGTATCTAGAACAAAATGTAGATGACATGCTCTAAATTTAAATTATCGTAAAGAATATCTATAGAACAATTAAGATAATTTGACAGATAAAAATGTGTCTTCATTGTGATATTACCCAACAAATGCTGTTGACTGTGAGTGATTTTCCTGCAATCTCTGTGTGCATATGACAGGGTAACAATATATAAATAAAACATAGCCGAGAGGGTGATAGAGCAGATTGTTACCCCGAGAAAACATTGTCAACTGAGGCGAAGCCAAGGTTGACTGTCTTTTCGAGGGGTAACAATCTGCTCTATCACCCTCTCAGATATGTGTTATTTAATTTATTATACTGAATGTTCTGTTATTACTGTCTATCAAATTTCAAATTCTGTATTTATTAAAACGCACGCTTGATCAAGCATCCCTGTGAAGGGTAATAGAGTATTTGCCATGGGATAGAGTAAATTGTCTCCCTCATATAAACCAATCAAAATCTAACATTTTGATATGAAGTATAATAAATCACTTTATTATCTGTTTTTTTACTGGGAAATACTCCACACAAGCAAGGGTGATTTTTAACTTAAATATTGTGTGTTTACAATGCCTATACCAATTTCATAGTGTCACACTTACGTTTTTGGAATGTTTAGTTTCCTGACCAATGCTACAGCAACAACATATCCTGATTTCTTTGATTCACATTTCCAGGCAGAACATGGACACTTGGTATCATTCACTACTCCTTTCAACAACCAGTCCAGGGTATCAGCTAAAATTTAAACATTGGTTTGAATTATATGTGCCAGTCATTTGCTTCATATAAATATTTTTGTGTGTTTGTTAACTAATAAATATAGGAAGATGTGGTATGAGTGCCAATGAGACAACTCTCCATCCAAGTAACAATTTAATAAAGTAAACCATTGTAGGTCAAGGTACGGCCTTCAACACGGAGCATTGGCTCACACCGAACAGCAAGCTATAAAGGGCTCCAAAAATTACTAGTGTATAACCATTCAAACGGGAAAACCAATGGTCTAATCTATATAAAAACGAGAAACACGTATGAACTACATAAACAGACGACAACTACTGTACATTAGATTCCTGACTTAGGACAGGTGCAAACATTTGCAGTGGGATTAAACGTTTTAATGGTACCAAACCTTCTCCCTTTTCTGAAACAATAGTATAACATCACAACATAGAAAGACACACTATAAAATATCAATTGGAAGGCTTAACTCAATCAAAAAAAGTAAATTAACACACAATGAACGAACAAGTTTGATCTGTGATACATGAATGCAAATACATAGTTAATAAAAATTATAAGGGATAAGTAATTAAGGTCAAAAGTAAATAAACAGGTTTAAACAAAGTTAAAGTATGATACCACTGTGAAATGTTAAACAATATTTAGAAAATCATCACTTTTGAAAAAACCTGCGTCATATTTCCTTAAACAAGTTCATTTTCCTTAAACCATTTTTTTGCTGCTTTTTAGTTTTGAGCATGCCGCCAGATTTCAATGCAAATTATTTCCACAAGTTTGTTGATGCATTGATATGGCAACAAATTCTTTCTGAAATATTTTCTATTTATGACAGTTTTGCAAAAATTGGGTTAGTTTGCAGTATATACTTAAGTTGTTACAAGTTTTATTCAATACGCTGTTACACGTGTACATGGAGATATATATCACAAATGTATCAACCCAATACACCAATATAATCCCACGAGCTCTGATGGAGGGATTATAATGTTTGAGGGTTGATACAGAGTGATATTGAAAAAGCCATATCATATACCTAAAGAAGATGTTTTTCATGTGACAATGGCGTAATACAGGTTACGGTTTCATTAAACCTTTGTAACCGTGACTGATATCAATGATGCGACATCATACAGATTAGGGGTGTGATTAAGCCTTTTCAATCGTGACTGATAGTGACATCATCACGGATGGCTGACACAACTCTATTGCCATTGATCATATTGCATATACAATTCTCAACCTGTACAGTGTATTTACTTCTAAACTGTATATAATAAAAAACATTTATCATATTCATAACTACAATTTTTTATATTTTAAAATAAATTAAAGTACAAATGTAATATCAATTTCATTAGAAATGTTTAATTACAAACTTAGTAATTGCTTTACCAAAAATTGATGTTATCTTCTAGCATTCTAACATTACAGGCATATAAGTGGTAACTCATGATCACTTATCTTCTTTTATAGCAAATACAAAGTTTTCTGTGCAACGGACAGTCAAATAGAAACAGACAAAAAGAATTTGGAATTGTACATGTACATGTATGTATTATCTTGCTTCTCTTATACATGTATATATGTATTAAGTCAATTGACCCTTAATTATACCTTCTTTTGTAGAAAGAAGACCATTTGGATCACAAACAAGGGACTTTTCATATCTTCCACATAGGGTCCAATCTCTGGCTGGGTTGGGATAATCTGCAGCAGTCCATTCTGACAGGACCTTGTTACTCACAGCCATTCCTCCATCCATGACCAGTAATGCTAGGACTGTTGTTAATACAGCATACATCTTTGTTGGTATTCAGACAATTCTAAAAAAAAATAAATAACAAAAACTACATATACTTGCAGATTGCTACATGTTATACAAATTAAGATAAAAAAGATGTCGTTTTTTTTTTTGGTGTTCATTGGTTGCTGTTTCCAACATCTCTTTATATTCAAATGTATAAATTGTACATTTTTATTTTGATGTCAGAGAAATAGCTTACCAATTGCTGAGGGAAAAGGAGTATTTACAATATTTTAAGTCCTAAATCTCTAAAGATACATATCAACATGCAATTACAAGTAGTATCAACCACAAAAATGTCTTTAAAATACCTCAATCAACTACAAATGTATGTGTACAGTATTAAAAGAGTGACCTGCAATAAACTGTGTAGGAATCTTATCTGAGTATACTTTACATGAATCATTACACAATGTACACTTTCATCTGCCTACACACTGTATGAACACCTATACACAGTGCTTTTTATGTATTAGTATTATTATATAATATATGTCTAATTATTTTACTTTGTACACATGAAGGGTTTCATGATTAAAGGGAGATAACCTGGATTTGTTTCTGCACAACATTTAAATGGATGTAAATAAATAAAAAATCAATTTAATTTTTCTTTTTATTTAAAAAAAAATAACATTCACAACTTAAAACTTTATTTTTTTCTTAAAAAAGAATTTTTTTTTACACCTATGGACACTAAAAATATTAACACAGTAAACATGAAATCATAAACCATAAGAGCACAGGGGTTTGTTACAATTTGCCGAGCTTACTATCCATACGAACCCGAAAAATCACTTTTTCGGGGTTCGTATGGATAGTAAACCCGGCAAATTGTAACAAACCCCTGTGATAAGAGGCTCTCTGAAACCTATTTATAATAAACTGTTACACAGAGACCGGTGCAGATCCAGGACTATCATGATTATCATATGAAAAGCAAGTCAAGGTTTGGAGGAGTGATACTAGTAAAAATAAGGGGGGATGTGGCCTGTGTAACTGTTTGGCTAAAATATTTGTCCTATTTAATTCAAATGTTTATATAAATTATAGCAACATTTTTTTCATTATACACTTTATGTAACATTTAAGTACAATAAACAAATTACAAGATGTTGTATGATTACCAATGAGTCACAACTCTCCATCAGGGTTTATTTTCAGGGACTATAGCCATGACAGCAGGCATAATCATAATAATCAGGCCATAATCTTGCCGGCGAAATGACGATTTAAGTCGCCAAAGAATTTTGAAAATCGCTAAATCTCGCCGGCCGACTGACTTCATAGTGAAGTCAAATCGCTATCGGTAAAAGGGAGACTACTTGTGATTTACAAATCGCACAGGTGAAAAAAAAATGGCGACTAACAAGGAAAATTGAGATTTTTGAAACGACCCAGGACTAATACTGACGACGATCAAATTAAATAAATACAACAGCAACTTTAAACATCCTCGGATATAAGATTCAAAACTATTCAAACGGAAAACTGACCGTCTGTTTAAGTTATCATTTTACGATGATTGTCATCTTAGGATGTTGCGTAATCACTCAGCTGATTTGTTTTATTTTATTTATTACGAGTCGATCAATAGTACTATTCGGTAGGTTAAGGATGGGAATTAACGGTAGATTTATTATATTCATTGAATAAAAATTGAAATATAAAAGGTAGAAAGACAGCTGATGGATAATCTGATTGCAAACGTACGACACTCTACCAGTTTGTGATCAGCAGTGGATTTTTTTTCACGACCATTTCGTTGATATGGAAGATATCTTTAAAAAATGATAGAAATTAGCTCTTTATCGGTTAATTCATATGCGATTGACAGATATCTTCATTTATAGGCTTGCAATCTTTAACGAGAATCTCAATTTACAACTAACATGATGTCCTGGTCATTCAATAATGTTTTACAAAATAATGACAAGTGGTGATATAAATTAAATTCCCAGTCATGTGAAATTCATCAGGTAAACTGGGAGTCATATTTTCTGGACTTTTAAAATAATTGAGGCAGATGCATATGAATTTAATGCATCATCGTATTACTAGGCTACTCCTCATGTCCCAAGCAACAGATTTTATTTAGACTTAAGTTCAAGTTGAATAAATAACAACTATCTTGTCTAAACCTTTTATTAAGAACTATCTATATATACATTTTGTACAATAACATGAAAAACTGCAAGTATATTTTTATTGCATCCAAAACAATTTCCTTAGTGATAAGCATGAAAACACTATGCAACCGAAACGGTAATGGAATCTCACTTCTCCAAGAAATTGACCACTTCTCCTTCTCTCTCATGGAAGGAGAAGTCATTTCTCCTCTCCAAAATCCTAGATTAGGCCCTGAATAATATAAAGTTTATTGTAAATACTAACCCGAATAATTCAGTCCCTCCCGTGATCGACTCTCCCACTCGCGAGGGCGTGAACTCTTTATACGATAAAAACGCGTCACGAATCCAGGATTTTGATTGGTGCTCTCTGTGAGAGAGCCAATCAGCTAATAGCTAAATGTTATCGAGATAGGTAAATCCGAGCTAATTCGAATGATTTTTGACGATTTTTCATTGACTAGGCCTTCAGGCGTTAATGTAGCAATCGTAGAGCAGTGGAATATAACGACTGAATTATTCGGGTTATGTAAATACATGTACATGTATCATGATTTAACTCATATGTTATGATTTCAAAATAAATATCAGTATTTTATTTTGGCCTTTACTGGGAAAAGCAAATGAAAAGTGAAACACACTTTCAATGTCAAAAGTGTATTCTATAACATTTTCTGATTTTGAAAAAAAATTTCACCAGGGATTAAAAATATGTAGGTTACAGGTTCACACCTACATATAATGTATATGGCTATAAATTTACATTTTTACATTAACAAATCATTTAAAGTGGGTTTTTTTTTCCATTCAGATAAGTATCCTGTCCTTTTTAATTCCAGAATGGCACATTGATTTACATAAATACATGAAGGAATTTACTTAATTATGAATAAAACAATTCATCTTGTGCCAAAGTCCCTTTAATTTCCATCATCATGATCATATCTACATGTAGAGAACACACCACACTCCAGAAGATAAAAAAAATTTGAACCAAAATAGACATTTACATGAACTGTATAATGTACAATGTAATTATGATAAGATATAATCCCTACCTTTAATGTGTAAATTCTCTTGTGATTCACATTATAATACACAATATGTGAGACTGGAGGCAGAATAAACAACAAGAAGATACACACCTCACCTTCAGGCTTAGTTATACAACCTTATATTATATTGTACACACTTAACCATTAAACTTGGATGTATTTAACATTGGACTCCCTTTTGGCTTTTTGTATATCAATGTCCAAAATTCCAACCCCCAAAAAAAAATCCTTGAATTTACTCAGAACAGGGAGATTTTTAATGCCAGTATACATGTACATTTCGTGTATGACAATAACTTCCTGTCATTAAAATGGCATTTACCTACTCTATTTTGTTAAACTATCACTTTATTGTTTTTTTATGTTAAAATTTTCAAGATTCTCATACTTATCACTTGTATTTCACGCTAATTTATCAATAAAAAACTAATTACTTATGTTTTCTTTGTTTTGTTTTGTACAAACAAATATATTTCTACAGATTGTAATTAAAAATATTTGACTGTGTAAAATTAATATCCTTATTCAAATTCTTAAAATTTAATATCCTCATTCCGATTTATTAAATTGCTATCAGGTTTTAATTTTGAGGGAAAAATAGTACCTTTTGTGTTAAGTACTGAATAATTTCTGAGTACTGGCTGTGAATTTTGCAAATTGGTATGAGCCACTCTTGTGATTCACTTGAATGATGAATCTGAGATGGGTCATATCTATGTGTACTTATAACATAATATTCTTCAAATATATTATTATATATTTTCTACTGAGGTATTATATTAAAAAAAAAAACTTGTATTATTTATAAACATATACATGCATGTGTGTAAATGTACTAAATATATATAACTGAATGCAATGGTAAAAAAAAACTAAAACTTTTTTTCACTCTTTTAATTGCAGAAAATATACAGAGCAATTAAATTACACATTTTCCAATGTTTAACAATTGTTTAATGTTCCACCTAATTATCAGGTCTTCAGTTTACTGCATATGTACACACAGGTTGACTGGTCCAAAAATGTGTTGGACTTCTGACATGTCTGAAACAATGTGAAAGGACAATTTCATCATGTTGATGTTTGTTGACTTACCCATTTTATTTAGTGTAAATCATTAAGTGGGAGTTACTAAACTGAGATAATGCTTTAGTTCAAATCAAGTGCTTGCTACAAGAGGCTTTAACATTTACATTTTGTACATGTATATACATGTATGTGGGGAAATGCCTGTACGCAATGTCTTTAAATTTTTTAAGAAATTTATAACAACATATCCCTTTTATTGTATTTTTTAACAACATAATGCCATATTTTATGGTTGAGTTAGCTATTCATATTTTAGTAAGAGTGTTTGAGTTATTTCCCTTTGAAAAAAAACCCACTCAGATTTAAATAAAATATTATCTGAAACTGACATTGTCAAGATTCTTGTTTTATAACATATTGTTACATTTGGAGCACATTAAATTTTTTTAAAAAGAAATCGGCATTTAGCTTTCTAATAGGGACAAACTGGGCTCATCTTCTTGTCAACTTGTTCCTTTATTCATATGATCATGATGATTCAGCTTCAAACAGGAGCTTCTTAGAGAGAATTAAAAGGAGCTAGCATTATCCTTTAAATTCATGTTCCGCTATATAGATGTTGTCCTCGCATTACATAATTAAAACATTTGGTGACTATGTTGAATGCCTATCCCATAAAACTTGAAATAAAGGATACCACAGACACAGTTAATATAAAAATAAGGAGATGTGGTATGATTGCCAATGAGTCTGCCTCATATGTGGACTTACCATCCCTACAAATTGGCAATTACGGTTGGTTGCGAACAAACTTTATCACAAAAGCGGTTTCAGTTTCCAAATTGTGAAATTTCCATTTCTACATAATAATAATCTTTATTGTCATATAAACAAATTAAACATGTTTGTGACAAAAACATACATATATATATCAATTGTCGTAAAGCATATCTACAAATGATACATGTCTATAGGATAGTGACAAAACAAAATACAAATTACATCATATATACAACAAATCTTATAACCATCAGTTAATCAAGAGTCGCTTGTCCTCAGTTCTATTGACTGTTTTTAAAAGAAACCTAGACTTTGTACATGTATCTGTTGAAAATTTGTTGGATTGGGTATATATTGCAGGTTTTTATTTTTTTGTGAAACTCATAAAGTCAATATTTTGAGAAATAATTTCAGAGAAGTAATTGTTTCTTAAATCTTTATTCATTTCGCAATGAAAGAAGAAATGAATTTCATCGAAACATTCCATGCCAGCAGCCAATGCATTATGGACTATAGAGTATATACAATGTACAATGTATCTCCCAGTTGATATGATATTCCAGAGCTTACATTTCCTTGATAGACAGTTGCGGCTTTAATCATGTTAATACAAGGAAGCTTCGATTCTGTATAAAACCAAGGGTTTGAGGTGGAAAAGTTGAAGTAATCACTTCAAATTTTTTACAGATGCCATGCATCACAAGTTGGTTAACTGTAATGGTAAATCTGTTTCACAGATGAGATGGATATGTTCCAATTGTTGTAACCACAGTCATTTCCTCTTTTCCTCCAAGTGTGACATCACCAAATGAGACTTAAATGTATCACCAAATTTGTAATTACAGAACAATGTACATGAGCAACATGATGGGTGCCACAAGTGAAGCAGATCTGCTTACCTTTTAGGAGCACCTGAGATCACCCCCAGTTATTGGTGGGGTTGTGTTGATCTTTCTTTTGTTTGTTTGTTGTGGTTTGTAGATCGTTGATTGTCTTTTTTTTTTGCCATGGTGTTGTCAGTTTTTGTTCGACTTATGAGTTTGAATATTCTTTGATATCTTCTGCCTCTCTTTTACAAAAATATATAAGGAAAAGGACACAAATGAAGGACAAAGGGTAATTCCATTTTAATATACATTTATTACACAATATAGTCAAGACGATGTACATTTGTACAATGTATACCAGAAAATGGATATCATACTTTAATTAGATGCTGTTGTAATTTACCAATCAAAAGCAATTGCAAATAGGTCAATTCAAAGGAAGCAATCAGATGACCATGGATTTTACTGAATTTATACATGAGAAACCATTTCTTTATGAATATTTTAAGGTTTATAATGACAATACGGACAAACATGGCTGTTTACACCTCAGAAATTACTATAAGTACAGACAAACACTGAAACGTGCAGTTGGAAGAGTTTTAAGGCCCCATATCCACAAAGTATACACATGATATAAAAGTGAAATGCATTTTTCATTTCAGAAAGATCAACATGATCAAAGCTGATGGAATATTTTTTGGGGGTTTCTGGCAGGGGTGGATCCAGCCATTTATACAAGGGGGTCCAACCGTATGTCTCGATTCAAATGCATTGATCGTAATAAAAAAGGGGGGGTTCCAACCCCTGGAACCCCCCCCCTTTTTGGATCCGCCACTGCCTGGGGTTCAGAAGGAGGAAATATGATCTAGAACAGTATTGTACATAACTGATCACAACCAACATACACATCTTCGCAAAACAGTTAAAATGCTAGGTTCTGAGGAAAGTCTTAAACTTGTACTTAATAACTTGCAGTCCTCCTACTCAAATTTCTTTGCAGCTTGACTCAACTTTGGGAGTGCATGTAATAAATCGGCGATTTCTATGCAAATTGATAGTTTTTAAAAGTCTTCTGAAACAAGTGTTTTCATGAAATATATTCTACTGTTTTGTAAAACATGCAGACCTGTTATATTTCTTAAATAGATTATCTTACCACAGATTCCTAACAAGGCAAAAGAAGTCTGCTCATTCATAAAATACAGCGACACCTAGTGGATACTATTTCCTATTATACGATCCCTCTAAAAACCATATGGTATATTTATTTATTTCAAATAAGCACGTACCTATTTGATTTAACGGATTTTACCAAAACTCCATTTTAAATAAGTAGTAATGAAGTTCTGATCCTACTTATTGCTTATATTAAGCAATTAAATAGTTAGACCGTTAGTTAGTTTTTTTAAAAAAAAAAAATATATTGCCATATAAATCATTTTAAAAAGATTTGTGACATTAACATACAAAAAGATAACATATAAACATTATATGAATGCAAACATACACAAAAAGACAAAAAACAAACCCATAGGAAAACATATCCCATAAAACATGTATAAGTAAAAAAGCAAAACAATTTATTTATATATTTATATAAATATTATAAATCAAGATCGAGTCCCCTGTCCTCAGTTCTAATGACTGTTTAAAAAGACCTTAAGCCTTCTACTTCTTTTGAGGTTGATGGGCAAAGAACATATTTAATTTTCTCATTTTCTTGCCAGGACATAAAATCTGGCATATCATTATGTTTAACCACATTTCCTAAAAAGTTATCTTTAATAGATCACGGTTTCTGCCCGAAAACATATAAATATATAAAAAGATAAATATTTATATCCACTGACCAGTATAACCTGGAATAGTATTTCCTTAATGATTATTTTTTATTTACATATTTTTCTGCCAACAATGGAAAGCTTTTGTAGGAATGTCACGTGTATAACTAAGATATATTTTCCTGATCTAATCACATATTGGAGGGTCAAGATGAGGGTCCTTCAATTTTGTATTCTTTATTTTCAAGCCATTTATCTCTGTTATTTATAAATTTTACCCATTTCTCTATATACTTTATATGGAGCAGTATCTGCTTACCCTTCCGGAGCACCTGAGATCACCCCTAGTTTTTGGTGGGGTTCGTGTTGCTTAGTCTTTAGTTTTCTATGTTGTGTCATCTGTACTATTATTTGTCTGTTTGTCTTTTTATTTTTGGCCATGGCGTTGTCAGTTTGTTTTCGATCTATGAGTTTGACTGTCCCTTTTTTATATTTAAGCACCTTATTATTCTTTATTTTTTGGCCCATTTTTCTCAATTTTTTATTTGTTTGGCCCTTTTTTTGTAGTATTTGCCCTTTATTCTCCCAAGCTGCAAACCCTATAATCCAGACCCTCATATTAGGGAAACCCCGTGATAATAGTTCACTGAGGGAACAACGAAACGCTATCCAATATATAGCTAGTGATATTATCTTTAAATGTTTTACGCCATATGCCGGTTAGTAAAATTTTAAGCTTCTTAAAAATAAACGCGATACACTACATATTTTGAAATAGTTATTTGCTGAAATCTCATTTTTGATTACCGCCGAGAACATTCTATATCTGTACGATAAAGTAAAGTGAAATGACGCAATTGACAGCAAATATCAAATTAAAAGACTTGAAAGATGGTTTTAAATGATGGCCGATATTTCGGTAATGACATGCAGAGTTCAGGGGACGAGATCAAATAGCTTAAGACTACCTTTATAGATATCATTTGGTTATTTTGTCTTTAGCTTGCTATCTCGTTGACTTATAACACACATCTTCTTTCATTCATGCTTATCAATTATGCAACTTCTTACTGCGAGTCATCATTTTTGTGTATGTTTGTTCTTGCGTTTTTCATTGCTCCCCAATATACCAATACAGTATTATTAAGATACTCCTTTGTTCCATCAAATTTCGAAAATGGTATTATTCAATCTCGAACACAAACAGTTTTTGAAATGTATACTTGATCTAAAACATTTCAAATAACATAAGTGATGACAGTAGATTTTGCTACAATCATATAACAATTGTATCTGGTAAAGCCATCTTAAAAGTTAGTTTTGTTTTTGTATTTTAGTCACTTTGGATTAAAACAGAAAGGTAATGTGCTAATATATCCACCATATCTTTATTCGTTTCAGTTTCCTCTTTACCTTCCTATGTTATGGTGCAGGCGACAGCACGACAAAAAAAGACGATGTTGACCCGTCGTACCATACAGATTTTACATGGTAGTAATTATTTGAATAAATAACTAATTTCGTCTTTAATTGAAGAAAGAAGCAAATGTTCTTGTGAAATAATTATGTTGCGGAATCAATTAAATTTGCAAGTACCAAATCCTACCAATACACCAGATATTGAAGGGGCGTAAACTATAACATTAAGCTTATTCGATCTTAGACGGAAATTAAAAAAAAAAAACAAAAACAAAAACAAAAACAAAACATTTCAATAAAGTGAATAGTATATGACATTATTCTAATAATAAGTTTATGTAAGAGCTGTAGAAACTTAACAAAGAAGTATCGCATCGTTCTATGTTAATTTAATTGTTCCTTTCCTAAAGGCATATCCAAATTATAAGTCGCCAATATCAATCTCTCCATAGTCTGGGACTAATATACTAATTCTGTCCCGGCTATAAAGTACGTTCTACCCTTTATGTACCTTAATTATTTTGGCGTATGTAAATCGTTTATTCCACTGTTTTTTTTAAATAAAATTTTTAGTAAACTATATAGCTATCTTTAGCCCAGCCATTAAAACTATCTTTCGTCGCTCAACACCTGAGTTATTCTACATCAATAAAAAATACAAAAAATACAAAAAAAAAAAAAAATACAAATATCATAATGACTGACAGTAACCAACAACAACGAAATGCTATAAAACATTATTTCTAAAAGTTGTATCTTTTATCAGCAAAACTTATCGGTTTGTTAATATTTATTCTATGCAAAAGGAGTTTTGATAATGGATCATTCTTCAAAACAATTCCTAATAAAATATCAAATATAAAAACAATACTGAATTTATTTTCAAAATGGTTGATGAGGATTCATTGAGCGAAAATATAAGAACATATGGTTTTGTGTCTGTTCTGAATACTTACGACGAATACCGCAATAGCATATTTATCAACTACGTGTATAAAAATTGGATGCATGCAATTGGTTGTGCCAATCTATCATTGTCAATGACTTGACTTTAATAAAAAATTTAGCACTCAGATTGTTGTTGACTTTAGAAAAAAAAACAAACTATAATATATAAAACAAAAGAAACAATTTAACAAAAGTATAAAATGTATACGTAGTGAGTTATAAAAGTTTTGAGTTCAGTTTAGTTGTGATTACATATGTTAAGAAGGAAGTCTAAAGCTAGAGTCAAAATAGATTACAACTTAAATGTAATAAAAATATTAAGGAAAACACATTTTAACATCACTTCGATCACCTATATTAGGGTCGATGCTGATGGTTTTATGTCAACTTTCTATGAGTTTGACTGTCCTCTGGTATCTTTCGTCCCTCTTTTCTCATCAAAAATATTGTGCTTTTTATTTAAATTTTATTTTGTGAGAAATAAACTACTGTAAAATATTATTTAAATGTTTGTATAAAAGTTCATCTTAATAGTATTTTAACATAAGTATTTGTAATAAGTGTTCTTTTGGCATATATCTACAAGTCCAAATACTATGTACATACCCATAAATATATGGAAACAAGTCTATATCAATATCAAACAGTATACATGTATTTGTATTCATACTAAAATTTTGACAATTTTTCTCATTTTGTATAATACTACAAACTAAATTTCTGAAATAGTAAATAAATGTTCTAACGTCTCCATATGTTTATTACAATAACAACATTTATATGTTTGCCTGTAAAAATTTCGCCTTGAGAGCCACGCCCCTGTTGGTAGTATCATATGTACAACTTTATAAATAAAATCTCTTATATACAGATTGTTCACCCTTTGTAAGTTATTCCATATATTTTGGAATTTTACATTCGGTATTGTATTTCAATCTTGTTTTTAACATTATTTAGTTCCAACAGCTGTAAATAAATTTCTTTAAAACTTTTGTTATTAAGTATACTATTACTTTTATATTTTAGATATATAAATTTCAATATTTCATATTGCCCTTTAGCACATACTTACAACTTCTCGTCCAATCAAATTGCTTGAATTTGCCTTGTAATTTTCATAGTACATACTTTTTCCGTGTACTAAGTAACTACGCATGAATGACCACAAGGATAAGATTTTATTGTATCGTAATCAAGATATTAAAACAAAAATAGCCACTGGCTATTTTGAAATAAAATGCTGTGTTCCAAATTAAATTAAATAGTTTGTAATTAGTTTTCACATTGATTTTTAAATATCCTGCTATTAAAATCTTTGGATCTAAACAATGTTTTTGACGATTGCAAGTTTCTTTCATTTATATAAAGAGTAACAAATATGGTTCTTTATACCTTGATTAGAGTACAACGCCATCTTAAAATTGTGATAATTTATCATCCATGCAATTACTTTGTACACAAAAAAGTGTGTACTATGAAACCTTGTGAAGGGAAATTAAGGCAACTTGATCTATTTCGTCAATTGATTGATTGATTGATTATTTGTTGCATAATGTCCAGTGGCAAATATTTCATGCATGTTCAGGACGATGTCATGAATTGAAAGACCCTGATAATGTCTGAAGAGAATGTGACACCTATATATATATATATATATATATAAAATGACTGAATAAAAGTCAACGATAAATCTTAAGGGGCGATGGATCATATAATATGATACAGTACACTACAAAATATAATATATGACCAGTCTAAAAGGGTACAACATCACCAAAACATGACAATAAACGAACAAATGTAACCATAAATATTTCGGATAACAGATATCCTTCATCAGTATGAGCACGATGTAAAATGAATCAGATCAAACTATTCTGATTATTAAACTATAGCAATATTGATTTCTAATTCTATACAATAAAAAAAGTGAAACAGTTTTACCCGAACATCATATGTAGAGACGCTAATTTTGGCGTCTTTACATATGATGTTCGAGCAAACTGTTTCACTTTTTATTGTATAGAAATCAAGATTGCTATGGTTAATAATCAGAATAGTTTGATCTGATTCATTACATCGTGCTCATACTGATGAAGGACATCTGTTATCCGAAATATTATAGTTACATTGTTCGTTTATTGTCATTTTGGTGACCCTTTAGACTGGTTATATATATATATATATATATATATATATATATATATATATATATATATATATGAAGAACAAAAATTTGCGAAAGCAAATTTACAGATCTAACATTGTTGGGTTGATGTTTAGACGAGTTGTATATATATATGACAACTCTACACAGATTATCCATCGGATCACCAGCAGTGATGGTGATACATGGCTGTGTACATTATGTATATACAACTCGTGCGAAAGCAAATTTACAGATCTAACATTGTTGGGTTGATGTTTAGACGAGTTGTATATACATAATGTACACAACCATGTATCACCATCACTGCTGGTGATCCGATGGATAAATCTGGTGTAGAGTTGTCACTGGCGCAGACGTACTTATAAATATAATTATTTTCTGTGACTGTATCTTACATTAATTTGTAGGATCCTTTACTATAGATAATTTAGCTGATCTGTAAAATAACATCTCCATGCCTTATATATCATGTACTGTAGTACGACGCTAGATTAAAACTGACGTGGAAAGGTAACACCCGGCCACCGAAAGCTTCATTTTTGAAGCCCAGGTGGTCGTGTGGTCTAGCGGGACGGCTACAGTGCAGGCGATTTGGTGTCACGATATCTCAGTAGCATGGGTTCGAATCCCGGCGAGGGAAGAACAAAAAATTTGCGAAAGCAAATTTACAGATCTAACATTGTTGGGTTGATGTTTAGACGAGTTGTATATACATAATGTACACAGCCATGTATCACCATCACTGCTGGTGATCCGATGGATAAATCTGGTGTAGAGTTGTCACTGGCTCAGACGTACTTATAAATATAATTATTTTCTGTGACTGTATCTTACATTAATTTGTAGGATCCATTACTATAGATAATTTAGCTGATCTGTAAAAATAACATCTCCATGCCTTATATATCATGTACTGTAGTACGACGCTAGATTAAAACTGACGTGGAAAGGTAACACCCCGCCACCGAAAGCTTCATTTTATGAAGCCCAGGTGGTCGTGTGGTCTAGCGGGACGGCTACAGTGCAGGCGATTTGGTGTCACGATATCTCAGTAGCATGGGTTCGAATCCCGGCGAGGGAAGAACAAAAAATTTGCGAAAAAGCAAATTTACAGATCTAGACGAGTTGTATATATATATATATATAAGTACGTCTGAGCCAGTGACAACTCTACAACAGATTTATCCATCG
The DNA here is from genome assembly GCA_017311375.1 of Mytilus coruscus. Lineage (NCBI taxonomy): Eukaryota > Metazoa > Mollusca > Bivalvia > Mytilida > Mytilidae > Mytilus > Mytilus coruscus. The sequence continues at coordinate 85,539,655 of CM029603.1, forward strand.
GATCACCAGCAGTGATGGTGATACATGGCTGTGTACATTATGTACGATATCTCAGTAGCATGGGTTCGAATCCCGGCGAGGGAAGAACAAAAATTTGCGAAAGCAAATTTACAGATCTAACATTGTTGGGTTGATGTTTAGACGAGTTGTATATATATATATATATATATATAAACAAGTCTAAATTGAAAACAACGTTCAAACCTATGATTGCGTTGGATAAAAACCGCAATTTTTATACGTGTGCATGCAAAACAAATTTCTTGGTAGAGGGTCTAAATACAGCACAAACAACATTTTCCAAAAGACCAAAAAGGTGAAAAAGTATATTTTAACAAAACGCATTTGACTAACAGGTCGAACAACAAATGCTCTTAAACCCTGCTGACTGCCATTGGCGATTGCCAAATAAACGGACCACAAGATGTAACAAATGATCTTTATAATAATTTAATACCAAACGGAAAACAATAAACTTGCGGAAAAAGATGGTAAACCGCAAACAAAAGGTGCAAAATTTTTTGTACACCATATCCGGATTTCGACAATTAATGTCTCTTCGGTGATGTTAGGAATCGAAACGGTATTTGGAAGGCCATATAATTTACCTCAATTTAGGATAGACTCTTGAATTTTGAAGAGTCGAAACAGGATGAACAAATCATATAAACCCGAAGGCAAATATAATACAAGCCCAAACGAAAAAATATAAACAAGTCTAAATTGAAAACAACGTTCAAACCTATGATTGCGTTGGATAAATATATATATATATATATATATGTTCTGATAAATCTTTTAGTTTTACTTTGAAATAATAATAAAAAAAAAACATAAACCCTAGTATCTTTGATCTATTGGTAGTTGCTTTTTAGTGACTATCCGCTAGACTATCGATGGGGACATACCAGGGGCGGATCCAGCCATTTTTAAAAGGGGGTTTCCAACCCAGGAGAAAAGGGGGGGGGTTTCAAACCATACGTCCCCATTCAAAAGCATTTATCTTCCAAAAAAGGGGGGTTTCCAACCCCCGGAACCCCCCTAAACCCCTCCCCCTGGATCCGCCACTGCATACTATCTATATGTTTCAAATTTATTATAGCTTTAGTTTTACTGTGAAATTGAAAAAAATGTTTTCAAGACATGTAAAGCTTCCACTGCAATTTAATTATTGCCTGCTTTTGGTCAATTTATTCTATCATCTTACCATGTAAAGAAGTACATGTATAGCAAAACACCACTTTATGTCAATAAACATACTTATACCAGCAGGTACCATCTTTTCATTCTGGAGTCAAGGGCCTTTTGAAATCACATATTTTACAATGATACTAGTGAGTAGATTTACAAAACTTCGTTAATGAGCTCCGTTTTACAAACACCTGTGATACAAGTAGTCAGCCAAAATAAACTATTATTAGACGTGTTAGAAAAGTCGACACTACTGCTGGCGCTCGTGTTGGATGGAAGATGAATACAATATGATGTGGGGACCATCTCAAAAAGTAAATACTCCATCATTTTTGTTACCTGTATGTGCGTATTTGAAACCGCTGACATTAATCTTAAACAATTATATAATCTTGTGAATAATTTATCTTGTTTTAACGTTTTGTAAACAAATGGTAAAAAGGTGTTGTAGTATAACTACGGAAGCCATAAAGGGACACATAAAAAAATAATTAATCCGTGATCTCGGATTAACAGTCCGTGCTAATATGTGTTCTCGGATTGATAATCCGTTATCTCGGATTGCTAATCCGTGATCACAGGTTGCTAATATGTGATCTCGGATTGTTAATCTGTGATCTTGGATTGATAATCCTTTATCGCGGATTGCTAATCCTGAACTGAATAACTATGACAGTTGAATCATACTTTTTTATTAGATAATAAAACTCGCATTTACTGAAAGCTAGCTCAAAGTCATTCACAACTAATATATCATTCAAGGTCCATTTATACATACGTAAGCCGTTGTTATTGACTTTGAACTAGCTTTCAGTAACTGCGAGTACTCTAATATTGTTTCTTTGTGTCTTTTGTCTTTATGTTAGTTGGTTTTTGTGCTTCCTGCCAATATAATGAGTCAAGCCATTTCCAACTGATTTTTTACAGTTTCTACTTATGTTGTGCTGTTACAACTTACACCACTGTCCAAGGTTAAGAGGAGGGTTGAGCGCTCACAAAAATGTTTAACCCCGCAATATTCTGTATGAACCTGTCACACTCCAAGAGCCTCTTATTCAGTGATTGTCGTTAGTTTTAAATGCGCACACTGGTTGTAAAAACCTCAAATAAAAAATTAAAATAGTAAACAGAAGATGTCAGAAAACAAATAGAAACACAAAATATAGCCCCGCCCCCCCCCAAAAAAAATGTCACCTGTTATAGGACTAGAAAAGGGGTCCACGATTTTTTTTTCTCTATATAACATCAAGCGTCTTTGATAAGCTGGTAACTGTTTACTTTTCTAATGATTTTTATTTTAGAAATAAAGACATTGAAAGAAAAGATAAAAACAAAATTAGCTTCAGCTGACATTGTTTCCCGAAGTTACAATCTCATACCCTATAACATGCTTTCATTAATGTAATGCATTCGACCCTACGTGCCCCCATTGCCATCGTGTAACATAACATTTGTCTGTATTTCCGATTCAAATGTTTTTTATCCTCTCGCCAACGAAGTTGGAGGGGATCTTGTAACGATACCGTCTGTCAGTCCTTCCGTCCGTCTTTCCATCCGCAACACCCTTGTCAACACTCTTTACTCGACATCGTTCCAGGATTTTGACCAAACTTGGTACATACTTAGTCTTCTTAGTTTACTTTTTGACGTTTCGTCTCATACTAAATGTACTCGCATTAAAAGCCCTGAAACCAATTTTATGGGAAACATATTCACCAAATATAGTCTGGCCTAGTCGTCAATAGTGGCTTCAGTTACATGGGAACTGGTCGCAAATTCCAACTGCTTTGGCAGCCATTGATGGTACATCCCATGTCATATAAAGGCCTCAAGTTGAACCACAAGAGGAATATTACCCTGGACATGGCCATGAACATTGTATACACACACAAATTGTAGTTGACTATGAAAATCATAGGACATCAAAACGATGCTCAACAATTTAATTTTTTGTCTAGTATTGGGACTAATTTGGAGTTAAATTTCCCTCCAAATTATGTAATCTTAGCTGATAAAATTTATTCAAACCGTGCACCAATTGTTGCACCATATAAGAGACATCAAATAAGACGGAAAACGCCGAGGAAAAAAGGAAATTGTAGAAAATTAAATAAAAGAATGTCTGACTGTCGTGTGTATGTTGAACACGCAATAAGACGTTTAAAGACATTCAGGATTGTTGGAACTTTATGGAGACATCAAACGAACCAACTTAATCAAATAGTTGAATTGTGTGCTGGACAAGTCGAGAGACAAACTGAGTTATTTTCTTATAAACAAATGCTACCCAATCATACAATGCTTATGTTATGAGCCAAGTGACCACAAAATCGCAAATTTGCATTTTAAAATAAAGCATCGAGCATTCATCTTGTGTAATAGGAGGACTTGTGATTTCCAAAATAAATTGTTTTATTCTGATTTTTTTTTAATTCGTTCCGGAATGAGAGTAAAACAATAGTTTGTTTCCACTGTGAGTTAAGGCGGGTCAAAAATCTTGTTCCTTTAGCTTTTTGCAAGAATGTGTTGATTCTGAAAATATAATAAAAACATCCCCCCTTTTTCCACAAAAGATAAAGATTCGCCTTATTGTTTTATTATTTTTTGTATTCTTTAAACGAATTATTACAATTACATTTATGGTTATAATTATCTAAAATATGCCACGTAATTGATTTTTAAATTCATATTTAATGATTAAATTTTGGGTCTTTAAAAATGCTCGATTGATTATGTCTTGTATACTATAAATAACGTATTTCAGTGGTATCATACACGCCAATACAGGTAATAACAAACGATAGAGTATTTATACTTTTGGAGATGACCCCCATATCATATTGTATTCATCTGCCATTCAACACTAGCGCCAACAGTAGTATCGACTTTTCTAAAACGTCTATTAGACCAATTAAAAGATTACTCGAGTTGTAAATATGTGCTAAATTGGATAGTCTATGAAAAGGTATATACTATGAAATTAAGAGCTCGGGGCGAGCCCCTCGCTCTAAATTTGATAGTATATACCTTTTCATTGACTAACCTAGACATATTGACCACAGAGTGTCTATATACATATTGTTTGCTAAATTTGGAAGTATGTCTCTTGTGGTGATTCCTATAAAGTATCTAAATAATGATGTCCATACAGATTTATTTCCAGTTAAAACTTGGGATATTCTGTATAATTTAAACCATTGCCGTGACGTCAGCCTATTTATTTACCGTGGATTCTTTTTCTAGAATCAACGCTTCGTAAATCTGTCGCTGAAATGGACTCATCAAATCATATTCATTTGTTTCCTTTGTGTGCTTAATTTAATTAAATTTAAATTAGCTAATTTACTGATTTCTGTTCACTTATGAAATTAATTTAAAAACTTACCTTTAACTTTTGTAATTTTTATATGCCTTCACCGGGAATCGAACCCCTCCTTGAAATCTGTTATGTGTGACTGACACCAACACATCGATGAAACCTCACGGCTACCAATGGGTTGTAATCTAGATTTCTATTATATATATATAAATGAACATGTGAAACACATCGGTACAACGGACACACAGGGTTTGTACCTTTATATATACATAATAGACAATCGTATAGTATAAGTTGGTAGCCGCAAGGTTAAGATCCATGAGTTAAAGAGTCAAGTTAGAAGTAGAGACTTGTCGGTTTAGGTTCGAATTCCTGTTTTCTCTTTGTTGTCCCTATTCTTTAGTTTTTCCTTTTTCTTATTTTGTATGTTATTTTGGATATTTTTGTAATAGTAGCGGATTTTCCCGTTTATTTTAGGATTATTATTGGCCAATTCATGTACTTGAAAAAAAATATTACATTCAATTTGTGCATTTTAGGTTTATATATATATATATATATATATATATATATATTATTTCATCTGTTTTACAACATATCTTTATAAATGTTTATTCTCAAATACCTATGCGAGTAAATTGTGATGAGCCTAGAATTAGGTTTCTTGCTAGAACTATTGGTAATATACTTATTATATATATTTAAAATAAGTTCGAATATGTGTTATTTTGTAAATTACGGATAATATTCAGATGCATAATAGTTTAAAGACAGACGTGTTATGTTATATCTGTATTTCTCTACCCAATTAATTGTGAACTTTAATGCATCGTAACATGATAACAGAGTTATTTATACTCACTTACAATATCTTCTAATTAAGAAAAGGCTTTAAATTTGAAAAGACATCAACACAATAGTTTAAGTTATAGATACAATGATAAGCGTTGATTCATGAAAAACAAACCATTCGCCCTCCGGGCTCATGGTTTCTTTTTCAAGAATCAACGCTTCCCTCCGGGCTCATGGTTTCTTTTTCAAGAATCAACGCTTATTCACTGTATCTATAATACAGTAAGGCTTCACTTTTCATTTTGATATCTGGTACTTGTTGCCCACCATCTTTATATTGTTTGATAATTGTTGTTCTGTTTAATAGCTCAATATTATCCCAGAAAAAAATCAAAAGTTACTTTATTTATTTTCTTTGCATAATATTCACTAGGTGGATATATCCTTGCAGTATTTAAGAAATTGCTAAGTACATAAGTGTTGAGAATTAAAACTTTATGTTTGTATCGAAGTTTTCTTTTTTTACATTTGTTTATCTGGTTTAACAGTCCATTATATTTCTTTATCCAGTTAATTTCCACTGCGTTTTTTCCATACCATATTGAAAGAACTTTGATTTCGTCTTTAATTAATTTGTTTATATTGTCAAAGTTTGTTGTATTAGGATTTCCAATTTTTAAAATTTCTGTTTTGTTTTCGTTGATTTTCGATCCAGATACCAACCCAAAATTTTAAAATTCTTTAAGTTACTTTTCATAGTCTATAAGATTCGTAAATATTATCGAATAATCATCGGCGTGTTGAAAAAGTTTAACATTTGAATTATAATTAGGAATTTGTATTCCCTGTATATTATTGTTTGTACGAATTTTGCAAGATAATGTTTCTATTATAAGAGCATATATACTCATACTGATTGGACATCCTTGTCTCATGGACCTTGAAATTACGATCTTGTCGCTAAGTGCTCCATTTATAATAACCTTACTTGTTATGTCGGTGTAAATTATATCAATCCATCTTATAAAATTTGACGGAAAATTCATCACTCTTAACACTTGTATAATAAATTCGTGCTCAACACGATCGAAAGCCTTTTCCTGGTCAAGGGCAATTAATATACCACTAATGTCATTTAAGTCCATGTACTCCAAAATGCTTTCTATCGATAAAAGATTATCTGAAATTAATTTTTCTGGTCCTGCGCCTGTTTGATTCTTATCTAACAGTTTGTTAATTACTTTTGATAAGTTTTTACTTAAGAATTTGGTAAGAATTTTGTAATCGACACATAACAGACTTATCGGTTTCCATTGTTTCAGGTCTTTTCTATTACACTTATTTTTATAAATTAATGATATTAGTACTGTCTTCGTTGATTCCGTTAATTCTCCGTTCAAATATACGCTATTCAATACTTCAACCAGGTCTTCCCCTACTATTCCAGAATTTGGTATAAAAGGACTTTCCGATTCCATCAACTCCGGGAGATTTATTATTTTTGAATTCTTTTAATAATTTAAGACATTCATCTTGTTTAATCAACGTATCAAAGTTTGTTTTATCTTCTTCTGTTAGTTTATTTAGTTCAAGGTCTTCTAAATAATCAGTCATTGATTGTCTATCAATGTTTTGTGACTTATATAAATCGGAATAAAAGTCTGTCACTACTTTAATCACCTCACTTTTAGATGTGCATGATTTCCCGTTTTTGTCTAATACACTTTCTACGTCTCGCTTATCTCCTCTTTTTTCCTCTTCCTTTTAAAAAAATCGATGTTATCTATATCTTCTTCGTAATAATCTTGTCTTGATCGTATTATTGTACTCATTTTTTCCTTATTTTCTAAATTAATTATGATTTCACTTAAGTTATCAATAGTGACTTGGTTAGACTGAGTCTTTCCATTTTCCCACCAATCTAATATATTATAGTTACTCTTCCTTTGTTTCCAATTTATCCAGAAATTATTTATGTATTCGATATAAAGTTCTTTGTCCAATAAACTATCATTCATTTTCCAATAACCATTTCCCAATTTAGTCTTTTGACGTTTCAAAGTTATAAATTCGATCTTGTGGTCACTATATTGATAGGGTATATGCTTTTGATCTCTTATTTTATGCTTTAAGGCTTCAGATATACATATTTTGTCTATTTTAGTTTTAGCACCTCTATTACCTATAAAAGTATAACTCATTTTTTGGATATTTATATATATAGCTATCCAATATATTTAACATGCTACACAATTCTTTATATTACAAAATTAAATTGTTATCAAATTGGGTTTTGTTGTATCAATCTGTTGATCTATACAATTAAAATCTCCTAACATAATATTTCGATGCGATTCTACATTTACACTTGCACAGTATTCTATCATTTCTCTATAAAAAATTCCTTGTTGTCCTGTGGATTTTGTAGGACTATAAATGCTATACTGTATAAATAGATTTAGTAGTTTGTCATCAGCTTTAAAACTAGTATGTAGCAATCTACCTTTCAAAATATGGTTGTTAAAGTAATGGTTTGTACATTCAATATCGTTTTTAACCAATGTAACCACACATTTGTTTGCAACTCTCCTTGAGAAAAATATATTTTAAAGTCTGTTCTCTAAATCGCTAATAACATTTTGCTTAATATAACCACATTCCTGCAAACAAATGATTTCACAATCTCCATAATCTTTAATAATACCATCTATTTTTGTTTCAAAACTCCTTCTAATATTCACACTTATAATTACAAAAACTTAATATTAGTAGTGTGCTATAAAGAAATGTTAGTTTAGCATGCATCATTTTGAAGTTTGAGTTGTAGGTGTTTGTACCTTTGTTTGCTTTTGTAAATGTTCTTGCTTTTTGCCTTCTCCTGTTTAATTTCTTGACCTTTTATTTGCCATTGTAGTTTTACTTTCTGCTTTCGGTTCATCTGTTGTAGTCTTATCACTTTTTGTCTCACCCTTTTTGGTATATGTTTTGCACTTTTTGTCTTGTCTTTATCACCAGTCTTTTCTTCAAGTTTCGTTTCCCTACTTTGGGTTGGTTTTTCTTTTTCTTAGCTTCTGTATTCTTGCTTTCCATTTGTTCGTTTTCTATTGTCTGTTTTTCTTTTTCGGAATTTTCGACAATATCTAAAAGAGGGGCGAAAGACACCAGAGGGACATTCAAACTCATAAATCTAAAATAAACTGACAACGCCATGGCTAAAAAAGAAAAAGAAAAACAGACCAACAATAGTACACAAAACACAACATAGAAAACTAAACACTAAGCAACACGAACCCCACCAAAAACTGGGGTGATCTCAGGTTCTCCGGAAGGATAAGCAGATCCTGCTCCACATGTGGCACCCGTCGTGTTGCTCATGTTAGTACAAACCCGGTAACAAGTCTAATTCATTAGGTCACATTCGTGAAAAGGTTACGGGATTGTAGTTACGACATTAGGAACATATCCGCTATCATCTGTGAAACGGATATTCCATAACGGTCAACCAACTCGTGATTTTTTTGCTTCACTTATTTGTTTATCTTCCGTAAAAACGTATGTATTTTCTGTTTCGTCTGCTTCAACTGTTTTTTCTTTAGGTTCAAACGATATTTCTATTATTTCACCAATTTGTAACTCACTCTGCTGTATGATTTCTTGTTTGTTTGTATTGTTGTCTTGAGTGTCTTGTTTCCATGATTTTTCATTTTTCCCAATTGTTTTTGTATGTTGTGTTCTCTGTTTGGTATTGATTATTTTATTCTAATTGTTATCAACAATTTCACTTGTGACAATTTCCTCCGTATTTTCTACAATTTTCTTTTTTCGGCGGTGAAGGAAAACCCTGACCAAAATACCTAATTCCAGAGTCAAAGCTACATAATTTAGAAAGTGTGTAAGAATTGTCTGTATTTTGACAGTCTGCTTCAGTATACTCAAGGGTGTGATTTGGGTTCGGGTTTTGTTGATCTCTATTGTCATTATCATTTGTGTTATATGTATTATGTACATTTTGGTCATTTTCACATTCTGTAGATTTGTGTCCATAACGGCCACACTTGAAACAATGATCTTGTTGTTCCCATAACCGTTTTGGTTCATTTCCGTAATCTTTAACAATATGACCGTAGTCATTGCATTTGTAGCATTTTTTTCAGATTTTGTTGACCCTCATATCTTATAGTTACAAGCTGCCACTGAATGTATATTTTTCTTGGAATCGGTTTTTCCAATGATGCAATTCTGAGATTTCTGACTCCTGACTGAATAGAAGGGAAGTTTTTAAAGGTTGGCGATATCAATTTGATTATTTTACCATATTGAATTATTTCTCTTTTGTGGATAATTGCAGGTTTAACTACGAAAGGCATACCGTATATAAGGACATCTATGAAATCTTTTTTTGTTTTCCCAATTGAGAGGACCAGCCTTTTTTGTTGTAAATTCAGTGTTTTCTATTTGAAATCTACCAAAGTCATTCAAAAACCTTTGCAGAAGGTATTGATCTTTATTGATTTATTCTTTGATGACAAATCATTAAGTCTGATACGTTGATAATTGTTTGAAAATGCGTCAAGATATCTATTGTCGTAATTTTTCCTACGTTTTCATTTTGTGTTATGTTACTTTAATCTTTGTAAAACAGACTTGTTTTTATTATTTTGGCAGTCAAATTTCTTGCAATATGTTTGTTTATGGTTATTCCATCTCCATATTGACTATCACCATCTTGACTATTAGATTCATATTGATACCCGTCATAACCTTCATTTTTAGTTTCCATTTTGCATATAAACTGCTTTAAGTCCCTGACAATTCCAGTGGAGTACTGTAAAATGATCACCATATTAAAAATCTTGCTATTTATAATAATGCTTTCTTGTTTGACATAGCTTGCAGTATTCAGTTAAAACACTGCGTACAAGTTAAAAGTGTCCAAAGCTAATCAGATCTCAAAGTTACTTGGCTTGGCTTAATCTATTTGGCCAATTAATGCACTTATCTATAATAATTTAGTACTTCTAACAGTAAAGAGAGCATAATGTTGATATTCACTTAAAAAGAGGTACACTTGTAATGTCATTTACACCTGGTGCTTACGAACTCTATAAACAAGCTATTTATGACTACTATGAGTCAAACCCAACTAGAACTAATGAGAGAACAACTAGAGCAAGTAAAACCAATAATGGATTGGTAGACAAAGCTATAGTGGAAGAGTCACTGTCAATTAGAGACAAATGCACAGGAAAAAGGAGACAACTCTTTAGAATAAATCTATTCAACACAACCAGTAGAATGGATGTTAATGGTATGCAATATGAAAACTTTATTTGTCATGCTTTGCCAATAATAATCGACACAGTTAAGATTGATAACGTAAGTGTGATTAATGATAAGATACTAGAAATATGTTCTGGCAAACCAAGTTCAACCATCCGATCAGTCACATGACACGAATAGGCGTACCTCCAGACGAAATTCTACACGACAAAACTTGGATATCCCCCCTTTGATAGTGATATCACAACTACACATTCGAGCCATTCTAACATTTTGACAATTACAAACATAAACAGTTCCAACTGTAGTTAAACCGAAAGCGACCAACAAATATCTTGCCTCAACACTATACACCCTTGCAATATCTGCCACAGGCAGCAAGACAACAACATACTATGCAACCTGGTATATACTATACAAATATGCAACAGCAACCAGTTGGTAGAATGAGTCAGACGCAGCACTTCCCAATGCAGACACATGTCCAACATTCTGCTCATCCTGTGCAACAACACACAATAGCAACCAACAACATAGGAATCACAACAAACTCGCAAAAATGCCAACAATTACAATAGTAAGCACGAAAAGCAATCTGCACAAATAAGAAAAGAACCGAAAGCATATGAAAAAAGAATAGTCCAAGATAACAAAGTTCAAGCTGAAAATTCTATGGCCATACACATTAACAACAATAAAGCGATCTTCAGCAAAAGTAAAGCTTTAGAACCTTCTACTAGTATCAGAACAAGCAATACAACTGAAGGATCTACATCTGATAAACGGAAAGCAATAGGGAACCCTAGCAATAAGCAGAGTGAGAATGTTCCAAACGATTACCCGCCCACAAATGTGATACAAGCTCCAATACTCGTATGCGAACATGAGAATAGCAACACAAACAAGAACCATTTTTTAGAGCAGGGCCGAGCATCAACCAAGAGGGACATACAAGAACTGTTAGAATAGGCACCTTAAATATTCAGAATGCACTGTCAAATCAAATATATTTGACCCATGTGCTAAATAACTGTGATATTTTATTCAAACAAGAACACTGGCTTTTCTCTTTCGAAAAACATAAGCTTCAAGACATTAATTCCACACATACAGTTGGGTGCAGACCAAGCATTACATAAAGTAAACGCACGTTAACGCAGCGTGCACATATTCCGTTAGTTCACTTCAATTTTCGCGTTTACTAGTAAACGCGCGTTTACTATAATTACGTTAACTTGGTCAAAATGGAAATTTCAAATGTCTACCCGAGTAAACGCGCGTTTACTCTGTGTCCGTTTAGTCAGTAGTAAACGGGCGTTTACTTCAGATTTCACAAGTTGATTTTTACGTGCACTTAAAAGTAAACGGGCGTTTACTACAGATTGGACAACTTTATTATTACGTGCACTTGAAAGTAAACGCGCGTTTACTTTTCGCGTTAACTGATTGTGTAAATTAAGAAATAAACAGAATGTTTATTTGTACATTTGTTTTATTAAAACGACTTTTATCTTAATATTTTACGTATATGTATTTCAAACCAGAACAATTCAAAATCAGTTTTAATTCGAAATATTTGAAAGAAGAATTTAAAAATCAGTTCCAATAACTTCACTGAGTAGCAGCTTAGCTATTTTTCCTTTTAAAAAGTTACATGTACAAAATCGAGCCGTAAACCTCATTGTTGTATGCTGTTACACTAATTAAGCAGTATAACACCATAAACGAAATGAATAAACCGACAAAATAAATTAACAGTACTCTTTTCTAAGAAGAGAACTTTTAATACTTTTCATTATAAATTACATGAATCAGTCATGTCAGTGTTGGATGAAACCGTTATTTATTCATCTTTTTAAATACAAACCATCCAGAACTACTGACTTTAGTGACAGTTCATTATGCAACTATAATGATTTCAAATTGCAAATATGGTCAGTTTAGGTAAGTGCAGACAAATAATTGTGTTATATGAGTCAGTCTGAGGTATAAAACTACTTATATTTTTCCATATTTGTTTACGATTCAATATTTTGAATAAAAATACCTCATGCTGGCACTATAAATTGATGCAAACCAAATTTTTAGTCGTTGTATTCCAATATTGCTGTCATTTGTATTATACAACCCATCCTGATATCAAAATATAACTGATTTACTATGCCGCTATAAAATTTTCATAATAAAGTCCAAATTTGGTCAATTTTGGTTGACGCGGACAAATAATTTTGTTATCTGAGTCAGTCTGAGGTATGAAAACTACTGATATTTGTTCACGATTCAATATTTTGAAAAAAGAGGAGATGCTGGCACTATAAATTGATGCAAACCAAATTTTTAGTCATTGTATTCCAATATTGCTGTCAGTTGTATTATACAACCCATCCTGATATCAAAATATAACTGTTTTACTATGCCGCTATAAAAGTTTTCATAATAAAATCTAAATTTGGTCAATTTTGGTTGACTCAGACAAATAATTTTGTTATACGAGTCAGTTTGAGGTATGAAAACTACTGATATTTGTTTACGATTCAATATTTTGAATAGCAGGAGGACATGCTGGCACTATAAATTGATGAGAACCAAAATTTTTAGTTATTTTTTCCAATATTTCTGTCATTTGTATTATACAATCCATCCTGATATAATAATATAACTGATTTACTATTGCGCTATACAAATTTTCATAATAAAGTGCAAATTTGGTCAATTTTGGTTGAATCGGACAAATAATTTTGTTATACAAGTCATTCTGAGGTTTGAAAACTACTGATATTTATTTACAATTAAATATTTTGAATAACAAGAGGACATGCTGGCACTATAAATTGATGCGACCAATTTTCTTAGTCATTGTATTCCAATATTGCTGTCAGTTGTATTATACAACCCATCCTGATATCAAAATATAACTGATTTACTATGCGGCTATAAAATTTTCATAATAAAGTCCAAATTTGGTCAATTTTGCTTGACACGGACAAATAATTTTGTTATCTGAGTCAGTCTGAGGTATGAAAACTACTGATATTTATTAACAATTCAATATTTTGAATAACAAGAGGACATGCTGGCACTATAAATTGATGCAAACCAAAATTTTCAGTTATTTTTTCCAATATTGCTGTCATTTGTATTATACAATCCATCCTGATATAAAAATATAACTGATTTACTATTGCGCTATAAAAATTTCATAATAAAATGCAAATTTGGTCAATTTTAATTGACGCGGACAAATAATTTTGTTATACCGAGTCAGTCTGAGGTATGAAAACTACTGATATTTATTTACAATTAAATATTTTGAATAAAAAGAGGACATGCTGGCACTATAAATTGATGCGAACCAAAATTTTTAGTTATTTTTTCCAATATTGCTGTCAGTTGTATTATACAACCCATCCTGATATCAAAATATAACTGAATTACTATGCCGCTATAAAAAAATTTCATAATTAAAGTCCAAATTTGGTCAATTTTGGTTGACGCGGACAAATAATTTTGTTATACGAGTCAGTCTGAGGTATGAAAACTACTGGTATTTATTTACAATTAAATATTTTGAATAAAAAGAGGACATGCTGGCACTATAAATTGATGCAAACCAAATTTTTTAGTCATTGTATTCCAATATTGCTGTCAGTTGTATTATACAACCCATCCTGATATCAAAATATAACTGATTTACTATGCCGCTATAAAATTTTCATAATAAAGTCCAAATTTGCTCAATTTTGGTTGACGGACAGATAATTTTGTTATATGAGTCAGTCTGAGGTATAAAACTACTTATATTTTCCATATTTGTTTACGATTCGATATTTTGAATAAAAGTACCTCATGCTGGCACTATAAATTGATGCGAACCAAATTTTTAGTCGTTGTATTCCAATATTGGCTGTCATTTGTATTATACAACCCATCCTGATATCAAAATATAACTGATTTACTATGCCGCTATAAAAATTTTCATAATAAAGTCCAAATTTGGTCAATTTTGGTTGGGCGGACAAATAATTTTGTTATACTGAGTCAGTCTGAGGTATGAAAACTACTGATATTTGTTCACGATTCAATATTTTGAAAAAAGAGGAGATGCTGGCACTATAAATTGATGCAAACCAAATTTTTAGTCATTGTATTCCAATATTGCTGTCAGTTGTATTATACAACCCATCCTGATATCAAAATATAACTGTTTTACTATGCCGCTATAAAAGTTTTCATAATAAAATCTAAATTTGGTCAATTTTGGTTGACTCAGACAAATAATTTTGTTATACGAGTCAGTTTGAGGTATGAAAACTACTGATATTTGTTTACGATTCAATATTTTGAATAGCAGGAGGACATGCTGGCACTATAAATTGATGAGAACCAAAATTTTTAGTTATTTTTTCCAATATTTCTGTCATTTGTATTATACAATCCATCCTGATATAATAATATAACTGATTTACTATTGCGCTATACAAATTTTCATAATAAAGTGCAAATTTGGTCAATTTTGGTTGAATCGGACAAATAATTTTGTTATACAAGTCATTCTGAGGTTTGAAAACTACTGATATTTATTTACAATTAAATATTTTGAATAACAAGAGGACATGCTGGCACTATAAATTGATGCGACCAATTTTCTTAGTCATTGTATTCCAATATTGCTGTCAGTTGTATTATACAACCCATCCTGATATCAAAATATAACTGATTTACTATGCGGCTATAAAAATTTTCATAATAAAGTCCAAATTTGGTCAATTTTGCTTGACACGGACAAATAATTTTGTTATACGAGTCAGTCTGAGGTATGAAAACTACTGATATTTATTAACAATTCAATATTTTGAATAACAAGAGGACATGCTGGCACTATAAATTGATGCAAACCAAAATTTTCAGTTATTTTTTCCAATATTGCTGTCATTTGTATTATACAATCCATCCTGATATAAAAATATAACTGATTTACTATTGCGCTATAAAAATTTCATAATAAAATGCAAATTTGGTCAATTTTAATTGACGCGGACAAATAATTTTGTTATCTGAGTCAGTCTGAGGTATGAAAACTACTGATATTTATTTACAATTAAATATTTTGAATAAAAGAGGAGATGCTGGCACTATAAATTGATGCGAACCAAAATTTTAGTTATTTTTTCCAATATTGCTGTCAGTTGTTTTATACAACCCATCCTGATATCAAAATATAACTGAATTACTATGCCGCTATAAAAAAATTTCATAATTAAAGTCCAAATTTGGTCAATTTTGGTTGACGTGGACAAATAATTTTGTTATACTGAGTCAGTCTGAGGTATGAAAACTACTGGTATTTATTTACAATTAAATATTTTGAATAAAAGAGGACATGCTGGCACTATAAATTGATGCAAACCAAATTTTTAGTCATTGTATTCCAATATTGCTGTCAGCTGTATTATACAACCCATCCTGATATCAAAATATAACTGATTTACTATGCCGCTATAAAATTTTCATAATAAAGTCCAAATTTGCTCAATTTTGGTTGACGCGGACAGATAATTTTGTTATATGAGTCAGTCTGAGGTATAAAACTACTTATATTTTTCCATATTTGTTTACGATTCGATATTTTGAATAAAAGTACCTCATGCTGGCACTATAAATTGATGCGAACCAAATTTTTAGTCGTTGTATTCCAATATTGGCTGTCATTTGTATTATACAACCCATCCTGATATCAAAATATAACTGATTTACTATGCCGCTATAAAATTTTCATAATAAAGTCCAAATTTGGTCAATTTTGGTTGACGGACAAATAATTTTGTTATACGAGTCAGTCTGAGGTATGAAAACTACTGATATTTGTTCACGATTCAATATTTTGAAAAAAGAGGAGATGCTGGCACTATAAATTGATGCAAACCAAATTTTTAGTCATTGTATTCCTATATTGCTGTCAGTTGTATGATACAACCCATCCTGATATCAAAATATAACTGATTTTCTATGCCGCTATAAAATTTTCATAATAAAATCTAAATTTGGTCAATTTTGGTTTACTCAGACAAATAATTTTGTTATACTGAGTCAGTTTGAGGTATAAAACTACTGATATTTGTTTACGATTCAATATTTTGAATAACAGGAGGACATGCTGGCACTATAAATTGATGAGAACCAAAATTTTTAGTTATTTTTTCCAATATTGCTGTCATTTGTATTAAACAATCCATCCTGATATAATAATATAACTGATTTACTAATGCGCTATACAAACTTTCATAATAAAGTGCAAATTTGGTCAATTTTGGTTGAATCGGACAAATAATTTTGTTATACAAGTCATTCTGAGGTTTGAAAACTACTGATATTTATTTACAATTAAATATTTTGAATAACAAGAGGACATGCTGGCACTATAAATTGATGCGAACCAATTTTCTTAGTCATTGTATTCCAATATTGCTGTCAGTTGTATTATACAACCCATCCTGATATCAGAATATAACTGATTTACTATGCGGCTATAAAATTTTCATAATAAAGTCCAAATTTGGTCAATTTTGGTTGACACGGACAAATAATTTTGTTTCTGAATCAGTCTGAGGTATGAAAACTACTGATATTTATTTACAATTAAATATTTTGAATAACAAGAGGACATGCTGGCACTATAAATTGATGCGAACCAAAATTTTAGTTATTTTTTCCAATATTGCTGTCATTTGTATTATACAATCCATCCTGATATAAAATATAACTGATTTACTATTGCGCTATAAAAATTTCATAATAAAATGCCAATTTGGTCAATTTTAATTGACGCGGACAAATAATTTTGTTATACGAGTCAGTCTGAGGTATGAAAATTACTGATATTTATTTACAATTAAATATTTTGAATAAAAAGAGAACATGCTGGCACTATAAATTGATGCGAACCAAAATTTTAGTTATTTTTTTCCAATATTGCTGTCAGTTGTATTATACAACCCATCCTGATATCAAAATATAACTGATTTACTATGCCGCTATAAAAATTTTCATAATTAAAGTCCAAATTTGGTCAATTTTGGTTGACGCGGACAAATAATTTTGTTATACGAGTCAGTCTGAGGTATGAAAACTACTGGTATTTATTTACAATTAAATATTTTGAATAAAAAGAGGACATGCTGGCACTATAAATTGATGCAAACCAAATTTTTTAGTCATTGTATTCCAATATTGCTGTCAGTTGTATTATACAACCCATCCTGATATCAAAATATAACTGATTTACTATGCCGCTATAAAAATTTTCATAATAAAGTCCAAATTTGGTCAATTTTGGTTGGCGCGACAGATAATTTTGTTAAACGAGTCAGTTTGAGGTATGAAAACTACTGATATTTGTTTATGATTAAATATTTTGAATAACAAGAAGACATGCTGGCACTATAAATTGATGCGAACCAAAATTTTTAGTTATTTTTTCCAATATTGCTGTCAGTTGTATTATACAATCATTTCCTGATATAAAATATAACTGATTTACTATTGTGCTATAAAATTTTCATAATAAAGTGCAAATATGGTCAATTCTAATTTACACGGACAAATAATTTTGTTATGCAAGTCAGTCTGAGGTATGAAAACTACTGATATTTGTTAACGATTCAATATTTTGAATAAAAAGAGGAAACACTGGCACTATAGATTGATGCGAACCAAATTTTTTAGTCATTGTATTCCAATATTACTGTCAGTTGTATTATACAACCCGTCCCGATATCAAAATATAACTGATTTACTATGCGGCTATAAAATTTTCATGATAAAGTCCAAATTTTGTCAATTTTGGTTGGCGTGGACAAATAATTTTGTTATCTGAGTCAGTCTGATGGAGGTATGAAAACTACTGATATTTATTTACAATTAAATATTTTGAATAACAAGAGGACATGCTGGCACTATAAATTGATGCGAACCAAAATTTTTGTTATTTTTTCCAATATTGCTGTCATTTGTATTATACAATCTATCCTGATATAAAAATATAACTGATTTATTATTGCGCTATAAAATTTTCATAATAAAGTGCAAATTTTGTCAATTTTATTAACACAGACAAATAATTTTGTTATACAAGTCAGTCTGAGGTATGAAAACTACTGATATTTATTTACAATTAAACATTTTGAATAAAAGAGGAAATGCTGGCACTATAAATTGATGCAAACCAAATTTTTAGTCATTGTATTCCAATATTGCTGTCATTTGTATTATACAATCCATCCTGATATAAAAATATAACTGATTTATTATTGCGCTGTATAAATTTTCAAAATAAAGTGCAAATTTGGTCAATTTTAATTGATGCAGACAAATAATTTTGTTATACGAGTCAGTCTGAGGTATGAAAACTACTGATATTTGTTTACGAGTCAATATTTTGAATAAAAGATATCGATGACATGCTGGCACTATAAATTGATGCGAACCAAATTTTTAGTCATTGTATTCCAATATTGGTGTCAGTTGTATTATACAACCCATCCTGATATCAAAATATAACTGATTTACTATGTTGCTATAAAAATTTTCATAATAAAATCTAAATTTGGTCAATTTTGGTTGACTCAGACAAATAATTTTGTTATACTGAGTCAGTCTGAGGTAAGAAAACTACTGATATTTGTTTACGATTCAATATTTTGAATAACAGGAGGACATGCTGGCACTATAAATTGATGAGAACCAAAATTTTTAGTTATTTTTTTCCAATATTGCTGTCATTTGTATTATACAATCCATCCTGATATAAAAATATAACTGATTTACTATTGCGCTATACACATTTTCATAATAAAGTGCAAATTTGGTCAATTTTGGTTGAATCGGACAAATAATTTTGTTATACAAGTCATTCTGAGGTATGAAAACTACTGATATTTATTTACAATTAAATATTTTGAATAAAAAGATGAGATGCTGGCACTATAAATTGATGCGAACCAAATTTTTTAGTCATTGTACTCCAATATTGCTGTCAGTTGTATTATACAACCCATCCTGATATCAAAATATAACTGATTTACTATGCCACTATAAAAATTTTCATAATAAAGTCCAAATTTGGTCAATTTTGGTTGACGCGGACAAATAATTTTGTTATACAAGTCATTCTGAGGTATGAAAACTACTGATATTTATTTACAATTAAATATTTTGAATAACAAGAGGACATGCTGGCACTATAAATTGATGCGAACCAAAATTTTTGTTATTTTTTCCAATATTGCTGTCATTTGTATTATACAATCCATCCTGATATAAAAATATAACTGATTTATTATTGTGCTATAAAATTTTCATAATAAAGTGCAAATTTGGTCAATTTTATTAACACTGATAAATAATTTTGTTATACAAGTCAGTCTGAGGTATGAAAACTACTGATATTTGTTAATGATTCAATATTTTGAATAAAAGAGGAAATGCTGGCACTATAAATTGATGCGAACCAAATTTTTAGTCATTGTATTCCAATATTGCTGTCAGTTGTATTATACAACCCATCCTGATATCAAAATATAACTGATTTACTATGCCGCTATGAAAATTTTCATAATAAGTCCAAATTTGGTCAATTTTGGTTGACGAGACAAATAATTTTGTTATACAAGTCAGTCTGAGGTATGAAAACTACTGATAATTGTTTAAGATTAAATATTTTGAATAACAAGAGCACATTCTGGCACTATAAATTGATGCGAACCAAAATTTTTAATTATTTTTTCCAATATTGCTGTCAGTTGTATTATACAATCCATCCTGATATAAAATATAACTGATTTACTATGCCGCTATCAAATTTTTCATAATAAAGTGCAAATTTGGTCAATTTTATTTGACGCGGACAAATAATTTTGTTATCTGAATCAGTCTGAGGTATGAAAACTACTGATATTTGTTAATGATTCAATATTTTGCATAAAAGAGCAGATGCTGGCACTATAAATTGATACCAAATTTTTAGTCATTGTTTTCCAATATTGCTGTCATTTGTATTATACAGTCCCTCCTGATCTATAAATATGACTAAATTTATAAATTATATAACTGTGATTTACTGTGCGGCTATATAGATTTACTTGGTGAACGAAATATGGTCAGTTTTGGTTAATGAGGTCAAATAATTTTATTATACGAGTCATCCTGAGTAAGACAGTCTGAGATGTGAAACTGCGTCAATCGAAAATGAACAGTTGGTCATTTAATTATGCTGTACTTTATTATTTGATATTTAAGGTCAGTGTATCCAGGATACGATGTCATTGCGTTAACGCGCGTTTACTACACACAGTAAACGTGCGTTTACTTTTGACGAAACTAGAAGACTCGCCTTTTTTCACGTTAACGCGGAAGTAAACGCGAATTTAAACGCCCGTTTACTCTTTACAAAATTAGAAGACGCGCCGATTTTGCGTTAACGCGGAGGTAAACGCGAAAGTAAACGCCCGTTTACTTTTCATGTCTACTGAAATTTCGGAGTAAACGCACAGTTAACGCGGCGTTTACTTGAAGTGCACGCGAGTAAACGCCGCGTTAACTTTTTCGGCCCGTCTACATGTAATGCTTGGTCTGCACCCAACTGTATATGCTGTGCAAAATCTGTTGATGATAACATTGATACTGAAATCTTTGTTAAAGGTAGAGGATATGGAGGCGTTGGAGGCGTAGCTGCCTACTGGAGAAAAGAACTTGACAACTCTATCAGATATATACAAGATGGAAATGAAAGAATGATAGTTTTATCTTTTAATATAATTGGAACTCCGTTCTGTTTTATTGGTGTATATATGCAATCTGAAAATAAAACTGTGATGAACAATACGCAGACACGCTTGTGCAACTGGAAGAGGTAATCGACAAATATCATGCCGATGGATATCAAGTGGTTGTATGCGGGGATTTGAATGCCTCCTCAGATAGGGACAACAGATCCAGAGATAAGAGATTTAGTCTTTAGTTTTCTATGTTCTGTCTTGTGTACTATTATTTGTCTGTTTGTCTTTTCCTTTTTTAGCCATGGCGTTGTCAGTTTATTTTCGATCTATGAGTTTGACTGTCCCTCTGGTATCTTTCGCCCCTCTTTTAAACAGTTCATGGATAGTAATACCCTTCTTCTGTCAGATGACTATCCAAAAAAGCCTACTTTTCAGCATCATAATGGGCTATCTTCCTCGCAAATTGACTATTTTATACACAAGAAACGAGAAATTAAGCTGAAATATAGTGTTTCGATAGAGGACTTTCATGCACTTAATGTTTCTGATCATACTCTTGTTTGTGCAAAATTCAAAGTTGACATTAAGAAAAAACAAGAACATTGTCGTTAAGTAATACCAAGACCAAATTGGTCCAGATGCGATAAAGAGACCTTCAAGAACTCTATAAGAGAATCCGTGAAAGATATGACACACAATTATCTATTTGATACATTAGGAGTTGTTAAAAATCTCTCCAATATATTACACACAGCCGGTAAGGACTCTATACCTAACTACCGCAAATCTGTATCAATAAAATCTGTAGGCAAAGGGATATGGAATAAAAAAATTAGTGAGGCCTCAAAGACATCAAAATGTGCCTTTTACCTATGGAAAAATGACAAGACTAACACCACTAAAAAGAATAAAATGAGAAGTACAAGAAAGACTCTTAGGAGTACACATAGGAAAGCACATGCCTCTAGAAGAAATAGCCTAATGGAAAAAATTATGCGATCATCTCAAAGTGATACAAAACTTTCACAAGCTAGTGCGACAGCAGCGTAACAAGAAAACGATGACAAATGACACGATGATTTTTTTTTAAGGTGAAGAACAATGTGAGAATGAACAACTTCTCAATGGATGGAAAGAACACTTTGAAAAACTTTACAAACATAGTGAAGCTAATATACAGAAACTCAATTGTGAAAAACTCAATCTTGTGACTTTACAAAATGATATTATAGAATAACTAGAAACAAACAAAAAGAAAATGAAAATACAAACCAAGAGGAAAAACAAAATATTTTGAGCAAACTAAAATCAGGAAAAAGTCATGGACCCGATGGGCTGTCGGCTGAGCATTTTAAATACTTGCCAGATGAGCTTTTATCATTTCTGATAGACATTATTAATAGTGTTTTCGAAGACAAGGATGTGCCTCAAGTTATCAAGGAAGGTGTTCTTACCCCCTAACACAAAACTGGTAAGAATAAATTATATCCTGAAAACTACCGGGGAATTACAATTACAAACATCATGTCAACACTTAAAGAAGGTATTCTAAAAGAGCGTGTAGAGCCAAACCTCCTCAAGTCGCAGAGCAAGCTCCAGCGTGGATTCACTCAGAACACATCATCTGTTAACGCTGCTTTCATAGTACCTGAGGCAAATGAACACTATAAGAAAATATACCATTTGTAGCCGCTAAGCTTTGGCAGACATATGCTCTACCTAGAAGCCTCTGGTATCGAAGTACTTAATTATGCATCTTTTATGATATTTTGAAATTGGAACGACTTCAGCTGCAAATATGTCGACAAATACAAGGCTTACCAACACGAAAAGCTAATGCCGCAACATATGTCATGCTTGGAATGGAGCCAATACAGGCTGTTGTAGACAGAATTTTGCTCACTTTTTCCGGAGGTATACTTCAAGATAAATGTAGCATCGAATTCAAAATTATCGAAAGACAACTGGTTATGTCAAAGGAACAATCAAACTCATTTATTAATAGATTACGGACTGTTTTGGCAAAATATGAACTACCTAAAGCTGAGAAATTAATTGAAACAGCTCCTACAAAAATGAAATGGAAAACAACAGTTAAACATGCAATTGGAAAATTTTGGGAAACGTAATGGAATTCAGAAAAAAAACCCAGAAAAATCAACAATGAAATTTTTGGACAACCCATTTGGAAAACCTCATCAAATCTGGAAAATGGTCTCAAACACAGTTTTAGATGTAAAAAAGGCGAAACTAGTGATAAGAACATATACGCTCCAACATGACAAATCGAAATTCTCCGGTCACTCAGAATCTGATCTGTGTACCTTATGCGGCCTATGTAAAGAAGACACAAAGCATTTCCTATTAGAATGTACTGCACTTAAAGACATTAGAGAAAAAACATCTGCTCAAAATAGAACAGTACATAAGAAACAACTACAGTGAGAGTATAATTGATAGACTTGAAAAAAGAGAACCTATTCCTACAATTTATACTTGATTCATCCTAAAAATGTTACAGCATATAATAATATTAAAGTGTGACAACATAAGGGACCTAGAATGCCTTACAAGAACGTTTTGTTACGTTCTACACACCAAACGGTCAGCGTTACTATTACGAAAAAAGTGAAAATTTAAGTGAAAATCATAGACAATAACGATATAATGGAGATTCTTTGTTGGGTTTAATAATGGTTTACTGCACAGGTAGTTATGATATAAGTTACGTAAATAGACTAGTTTTATTCTATCCTATAAGGGGTGACCCTTAGAAAGGGTGAAAATACCAGACAGGTAACAGTGAATAAAAAGAAGAACCAATTCACGGAATTAGCTTCCTACCAGAACCATTATTGTTAAAAGTATTTCAATCTTTACTTAAAATTTAACATTCCTTCGTTTATTCTGTTAGCGTTATATTACCACGTTTCAATAGTTATAGATCCTAGATAGCGCCACCATACAACCACCGTAAATTATTAATTAAGAAATCAAGGAAAAGTACACGACATAAGACTGTCATAGAGTGATTGTTTTTAGCATAATATTATAACCTCTAGGAACATGACAAGGACGTACGACATTCAGGGCATGTTAACTACGATAGTCTTCCTGACATAAGATTCATTTCTAATTGAGATTTTATTCAGAAATAACTGCTAACTGTTTGTCATTCTTGAATGAATTACTAGTATGTAATTGAGTGTTGTGTATATATGATTTATCCTGCTTATGCATAAATCAACATTGTTGTTAATTTGCTAACTTGAATTTTAAAAATTCAGTTTCCCTTACTCACAACGGGTTTTCTTTGTAATGTTAAAAAGGTGATCATAGTATGAAATTTGAACTTGGTAGGTTAAAAAATTATGAAAAAAGGAAAGGATATATATTATATAAGTATGTAGTCTTTTATGCCCTAAGATAATATTTTATACGAATATCCTGTGACAAAAAAAAAAAAAACAAAACAAAACAAAACAAAACAAAACAATACAATACAATACAATACACAACAATACAATATAATATAAAAGAAAACCAATATGATACAAAGTTAATGAAACTTCACACAAATATGGACTGACATATGTAGATGTGCCATTGACTTTGGATTTCCCAAAATGGCCGCTATTAACATGGAAACAGTAAAAATTGAATAAAATTGAAAAATGCTCCAAATTTTATGAAAATTTACAGTGAATTTTAAAAATTCAGTTTCCCTTACAACGGGTTTTCTTTGTAATGTTAAAAAGGTGATCATAGTATGAAATTTGAACTTGGTAGGTTAAAAAATTATGAAAAAAGGAAAGGATATATATTATATAAGTATGTAGTCTTTTATGCTATAAGATAATATTTTATACGGATATCCTGTGACAAAACAAAACAAAATAAAACAAAACAATACAATACAATACAATACAATACAATACAATACAATACAATAAAATACAATACAATACATTTTTTGGTCCAGCTTATATCTCGGAATTGTATGATCCAATTGTAATGGAATTGTATAATTATGTTAACCAGTATGTGCAGATTTACAATCGGGGTATTGTATTTCCAAGATGGCCTCTGTTAGAAACATCAAAAATGTAAAAGAAAACCAGTATGTGCAGATTTACAATCGGGGAATTGTATTTCCAAGATGGCTCTGATTGAATTCAAAATAAAGGATACCAACGATACCGTAAAGTCTGTTTCATATGTTGACTTACATATATATATATATAAATTGTCAACGAAATTTGGTTGGGAATTAAACTTATTGAGAGAGGTGATAGACCAAGGCTTCCAAATAGTAAAGTTGAAGTCATCTTTTCGAAAAGTCTATAGACGCCATAATGATTTGATTATATAGAGCATCTGTGTCACAGCTGATAACGGGTATATATGTTACCACAATATGATATCATCGAATGCAATTTATCACCGTTTTTGTACCAACGAACAACAAGACGGGTGTCTCAAATGAAATAAGACTGCTTACTTATATTTCCGCGCCCCATAATATTACCCCAATTTTTCTCAGTCTTTATTGTTTAGTAAACTGCTGTTTATCTTTTTTAGGGAGGATCAATTCGAATAAAAACTGTTTAGACGATGTAGATGTTAAAGCATACAGTATGCTTATATCCAAATTACAAAAAGTCTAAAATAAACAATTAGCAATGCATGGACGCGATAACATGTATCAACATTTCGTGACTGCTGATGGTCATATAACACGATATAAACATAAATACAAATATTAAAAGATAGCGACCACGTGCAATTGTATTTTTCTAGGTCTGTTGGATTTCATATTGTAGGTTATATTATATAAGTATGTTTATCATCGTTTTTACCTGTATAAGAATTATGTTTTTTGTGGATCGAATCAGTCAACCATATGTTCATCCTTGTTTCACTTTTAATGCTGATCGACATTTCTTTTCCTTTTAATAGCTGTATAATAGGTAACCCATCTCCAGCTAAGGGGATAAATTGAAGGTCACATTTATACGGATTCAATGATGTCGAAAATTTTACTTGCAAGTGAATAATTCATCAGCGATGTTTCTTAGCTTATTTTAACAAAATTTAACCAAATTGCCTGATAAAAGCGAATTATTATTTCATTATTTCACTTTCATTAATGATTAAACAAAAAAAGAATCATATTTTTTTTATAAATCGTAGCTCATGCCCCTATTCTATCACTGAAAATGTTATAACATTCCTTTTATACAGCATCTGAGAAACTGTTTCAGTCCAATGTTTCAACAAAAAAGCAATCATAAAATGGTATTTAACGATTTTTATTGATATAGAATAATTAACTAGTCCTAAAATAATGGCAGTAGCATAAACATTTAGTCTACCGTAACAAGTAGAAATTTTCAATATATATATACTGTATTGAATATTGACCAATACCTTTTTCATGACTTGAAAAAATGTTGTACATTAATTCATTCCTGTCTTTCAAAATATACCAGAACAATTGGTTTCCAAATAAACTTCTGCAAACAAATTATGTGCTTATTGCACTGAATTGTTCAGAGAATCATATAATAATTGATGACAATATATGTCTTGACCTTTCAGAAGTTAGAGAAGAAGAATACTTAAATACTAGTGAAAATACTGGATTAGATGGTATTCCATCAAGAGTTATATGGACCAGCACATTAGTATTCTTATCAATATTTCAAACATTTTAAGACCATCTATTTATAATCAACATGAAAATTATGTTCATCAAGATTAATTTACTTTAAGATGTGCAATCTTGTTAACTTATGTTGATCATTGTCATTTTGCTTAGTTTCTACTGTTTCCTATTCTGATATCGGACTCGGACTTCTTTTAAACTGAGTCTTACTGTGCGTTTTGCTGTGTACTTGTTTATTCCACATTAGCTAGATGTATAGGGGGAGGGTTGAGATCTCACAAACATGTTTAGGCATGCCGCATTTTTGCGCCTGTCCAAAATCAGGAACATCTGGCCTTTGTTAGTCTTGTATGTTTTTTAAATCATGGTTCATTTATATGTTTCGGAGTTTTTGTGGCGTCCAATTCGCTAAACTAGCATTCATTACTGTTTATGGGCCAGCTGAAGTCCGTCTCCGGGTGCACATGTTAAACATAATTTGAACTAATAATGGAAATATTTTTGTTTCTTGAAAAAAGTGAATTGAATTTTGTTAATTGCAGTTATTTAAAAAAATTTCTCTAAAAAATTAAGGCAACATGTTGGTGGCATGTACATGATGTAGGAGTTACATGCAGACATTGAACCATAACTTTGGTTGTCTTGAGTAAAATGCAGAATACTTAAGTGTAGTGCTGTAATGACACTTGGTTTGCACAAGTTTAATTTGTTCAACCAAGTAATGTTTGTATGCTTTCTGCATATACTCATATCAAATTGAAAGGTGCATAGGTCATTTTAGTACTTTCATGTGAATATACTTAACTGACCAACTGTCGTTCTCATTGAATGTTTTAATCATATATCATATGATTTTCAAATTGCATTGTTGATTGCTTTATTTTTCTATTGATTGAGTGATCAAATGCTAATTTCACCACTTTTATGTTACTAAGAATACATTTTTTTTGTACTTTAAAAAGATATCAGCTTAACATCCAAATAATGTTCATTTGATGATTTGTACTGTTATAAGTGTTTAAATGATCTTAAATGTTTAGATAAAACTTGTTGTAAATGCATAAGCCTCTAAATACATATTGTTTTAATAACACTGAATCTGTTTAAGTAACATTTAACCTATAATATGTATACAATTTTGGCATAGGTTCAGTAAACCCGGTCATATGCATACCTTTGGAGATTTTGCGTTCACAAATAGAATTTCTCAAGAATTGTGATTTGTTTAACAGGACTTCAGTGTTGACCGTACTTGATTTTCTCACACTAGTTATAACTTTGGAATAGCGTATACTATCTTTATATAAATTTTCGTTGAAAATAAGACACAAAAAGAAGTTTCTCAAAATTCATGTTTTGACAAAAGTATATATACTTATCAAAGTTATGTAAACATAACCACGTGTATATAAAAAAGAAGATGTGGTATGATTGCCAATGAGACAACTCTTTACAAGAGACCAAATGACACATAAATTAACAACTATAGGTCATCGTACGGCCTTCAACAATGAGCAAGCCCATACCGCATAGTCAGCTATAAAAGGCCCGAAATGACAAATGTAAAACAATTCAACCTAGAAAACTAACGGCCTAATTTATGTACAAAATAATGAACGAAAAACAAATATGTAACATAGCAACAAACGACAACCGCTGAATTACAGGCTCCTGACTTGGGACAGGCACATACATACAGAATGTGGCGGGTGGTGCAATAGAACAATACAAGTTCTGTACAAAACAATAAACAAACGACAGCAACAGACAACAACCACTCAGTTACAGGCTCCTGACTCGGGACAGACAAATATAGAACATATTAGCGGGCGCCCAACCCTCTCCCTAACCTGGGACAGTGGTGTAACAGTACAACATAAGGAAAAAACTATAAAATCAATTGAAAAAGGCTTAACTCATCAGATGGATACAAATAGAAATACATCTAACAAAAACACAGTGGACGTGGCCGGATACTTGTACATCCCAACAACCAAAAGACACTAAGTACAGACTGAGAGTACTCGCAGTTACTGACAGCTAGTTTAAAGCCAATAACAACTAATAAAATAATCATGTATCTATTACTAAATTATCAATCATTACACATCCAACATCCAATGGAGTTATTGTAAAGACGTCATAAACAATCCGAGAAAATCATGACTTTGTGCAATGCCAAGATACAGGTATCGACAGATTGTAGAGCCATGAATGTGCATATGTATATAACAATAATATTTAGTTTGCTTTGAATTTACTGATACCAAACTCAATATTAATACCAATTAAAACAATATTCAAAGATCTAATTACAGTGTTGAATTGGTAACATTTTAGAATGAGTTTATTTAAAGGATCGATAAGTTTACCAGGATCGTTTCTAAATTTCCGGGCAATGTAAACAACATCTCCGTAAAAATGAGGATGTGCTATCCCGTTTGAAATAAGGTTTCCATAGGTACAACCAAACTTCAAAACCAAATCTTTATATCTATGGAAGAATTTAGTAAAGGTTTTAAGTAATTTGTGGTAACGAAATTCCTAAATTAGTAAATTAATAATTTACCAGTAATACATAGATTACGACATTAAAGTCCAAAACGTCATAACAGACACGGGCATAGCGAACGATTTGTGATATATAACTACCGTAAGATGGTGCCAAAGGAACATCACCATTACAAAAGGAAAATTAACAATAGGGAACGAAAAATCGTCCCTTTTGTCGTAAATTTAAGTGTAGAGTTTCCAGTGTAAAACTGAAATATCTAAATCTAGGAAAGGACAGTTATTACCGTTTACATTTGATTTATTTATAGTAAGTTCCTTTGGGTAAATTTCGGCAGTATATTTAGAAAATTCTTGATTATTTAACGAAAAAATATCATCAAGATAACGGTAAGTGTTGTTGAATTTATCAATCAAATGCAATTTAGACGGGTCTTTACTGAGTTTGGTCATAGAATGTGATTCATAACAATACAAGAACAAGTCTATACCTACAACCTGTCGATAAACTTTGTTGCCGAAACGTACAAAATATCACCAAGGAGAAAATTAACAGCTTCAATCATCTCATCGCACCTCCAGTAAGTATATCTAGCATATTTTATCTTTCTCATTAGAGCAGAAGGCTTTAAATGAGTTGCAGCAAATAAATTTGCATTCAGATTTACCAAACGACCATTTAATTAAATAGGAAAACTTTTGTTTTATAAGATTGTGTGGAAGTGTAGTGTAAAGAGTTGAAAAGTCAAGACTGTCAACAGAATCAAAAGGACCATCAAAAGCACGTAATTTATCTAAGACATCCAAAGAATTGTTAACACTCCAAAAACAGTTAATTCCACTATTTTCATATATTTTATTACAAAAGTTAATGATAAGTTCTTTGATAGTAGCTAAGGAACTAGTTAAAAGCACTGTATTTGTTTATAGTTGATATACGTGTTGAATGTAAATAAAAGGTGAAATGTTTTTCAGTGGTAAAGTTAGAAATGTCTATGATGTTTGAATAAGGAACATTCAAATATTTCATGCTATAGTTTTGGCGGTTGTCCGTTATTGGTGCAGCAAAGTTGTAAGCTTGTGCTTAACTTGAGTATGTTAGAGATTAGAGTAGGTATTCCAATGTCTGAAGGTGAGATTGAGCATTCACACATTTAACAGGTTATTTACAAAGTTGTAATCATATATCAAAAGAGCGACGTCATTTAGCCGAAACATTTTTTCATTATTAAGTATATTTTGACAATACACTAGTTGATCTTAAATGAGATTTGGCCCATATACAGGACGTTATTCAAAAATGCTAAAAGAAGAAGTTTCGTTAAAATTCAAGAACACGAGGGCAATAAAATCAAACACAAATTTAACAAAAAAATTATTTCTGATCCAGTAAAATAACAAAAATACCGAACTTCGAGGAAATTCAAAACGGCGGAAAGTCCCTTATCAAATGGCGAAATCAAAACCGCAAACACATCAAACGAATGGAAAACAACTTTCATATTCCTGATTTGGTACAGGTATTTGCTTATGTAGAAAATGGTGGATTAAACGTGGTTTCATGGCTACCGAAGCCTCCCACTTGTATGACTATAGTTCAGTTATATTGACAAAATTGAGTGAGAAACCCAGAAAACAGATATGATAGGTTAATGTGATAAGATGAATGGCTTTGTTCCCAGTTCTGAGACAAAGGTATATCGTATTATTATATACCTCATTGACAAGGTTAAGGGCAGAAAAAAAACCTCATACGTACAGCAGATACTTCAGCTGGTGATTGGACAATTATCAGAGAATATGAGTCAATTGTCATCGTTTAGATTCGATGGGCGAAGTCTAGGACCATACGTGCTGTCAAAGATTAATCATTTCGTTCACACCCTTACAAGACTTCTCCTAGATCAGCTTTTGTTGAAACTGCTCCTAATTCTTATAATTGCAGTCAGTACTAGCGTCAGAAACCGACGACCTTTTCAAACCCAACCAACTCAACACCAACAACATAACACAGAACATTTATCAACGAATATACATTTTTAATAACATAAACAGTACCAATTTTGATGCACAAGATGCGCATTTCGACAAATAATGTCTCTTCTGTGATGCTCGAGGCCAAAGTATATTGGAATATACAAATTCTAATACAAATGTTGAAGAGCGGATCAAACCAAAAGGAACTAAAGTATAGCCAAATTCGGACAAGGAATCATAGCTTCCGATCACGATTTAAAGAGGGCGAAAGATACCAGAGGATATTCAAACTCATAAATCGAAAATAAACTGACAACGCCATGGTTAAAAAAGAAGCGCCAACAGACAAACAATAGTACACAAAATACAACTTAGAAAACTAAAGACTAAGCAACACGAACCCCACCAAAATCTGGGGGTGATCCAAGGAACTCCGGAAGGGTAAGCAGATCCTGCTCCACATGTGGCACCCGTCGTGTTGCTCATGTTAGTACAAACCCGGTAAATAGTCTAATTCGGTAGGTCACATTCGTGAAAAGGGAACGGGGTTGTAGTTACGACATTAGGAACATATCCGCTATCATTTGTGAAACGGATATTCCATAACGACCAACCAACTCGTGATGGCGTCCGTAAAATTTACGAAGGGATTATTTCAACTTCACCATTTGGAACTCTTGGTTTAATAGCTTCCTTGTGAGCAGCAACCCTGTATCAAGGAAATCATGATAGGAAATACAAGCCCGATTAAATCACGATATTGAGACTTTTGCTTAGACAAGTAAGATTTCTTAAAACGTTTTAATCTTACACGGGTATTTTTTCTGGTGTTGTGGGAAGGTTAGCTTAAAGTATTCAGAACTGGGAGCATGTTGGTGCAAATTTTTTTTATTTTAGACACATCGAAAAATAGATAGTCCGTCGAGCATGTGCATAAATCAATAAATCTGCTCTTCAGAATAAGGAATGTGTAAGCCAATCTGTTAATCAACTAATTCTTTCAGGTTGCGTGGTTGAAGTCCAATTTCCACCTTACAATGTCAATCTGCTGAGTGGAGCTATCCAAAAATCTGAGAAAAAGTGCCCTATTTTAGATTTGAGCAATTTAAATTTATCGATGACAAAAAAAAAAAAAAGATTAAGTTTTTTCATTTAGATATATGCCCACAACAGCATACTTATTTGGGATTTACGTGGGAAGAGAAATTGTATTGTTTTACCGTTTCAGCATTTGGTCTTTCCACAGGTCCT
Source organism: Mytilus coruscus (assembly GCA_017311375.1). Classification (NCBI taxonomy): domain Eukaryota; kingdom Metazoa; phylum Mollusca; class Bivalvia; order Mytilida; family Mytilidae; genus Mytilus; species Mytilus coruscus. Next base: position 85,572,416 of record CM029603.1, read on the forward strand.
TACATATTTACCAAGTGTCTAAGACCGTTGGTCAAGTTCTGGAGAAAAAAAATAGTATAAAAATCTTTATATATCTTCACGCCGGTTTTGGAATTAATAATGACAAAAATGAATGTATCAAAGATGAAGAATAGTGAAACAATCACTTTTGAATGCGGGGAAAAATCAGTTTTTTTACTTCTTTAACTCCAAGACAGAAGTTGAGTATTATTTGGAATTCTAGTAATTTCCTCAAAGGAGGATTGACAAATTTTTACAATCTTATCTTAATGTTTAAAAACAAATTCAAAATATTTCTGCAAATTACTTAGCGCAGGAAATGTGTAGAATTAAAGGTATGTCTTCTGTGATCGGAAAAATGTCTACAATAATGACTAATTTTTACGGAGATGTTGTTTACCGAGCCCGGAAATTTAGATACAATCCGGGTAAAGTTATCGATGCTTTAAATAAAATTATTCTAAAGGTACCAATTCAACATTGTTATTAGATCTTTAGATATTGTTTTATTGCTTTTAATCACTTAATCCATTTTGCTAGATGTCTTTCTGCTTTGTATCGATCTGATGAGTTAAGCCTCAACTAATTTTTATAGTTTGTTCTTATGTTGTACTGTTACACCACTGTCTCAGGTTAGCGGTGAGGAGGGTTTAGCGCACCAGCAAACATGTTTAATCCCGCCACATTTTTTATGTACCTGTCCCAAGTCAGGAGCATGTAATGCAGTGGTTGTCGTTTCTTGCTGTATATCATATCTGTTTTTCGTTCATTGTTTTGTACATAAATTAGGCCATAAGTTTTCTTTTTTGAACTGTTTTACATTTGTCATTTCGTGGCCTTTTATAGCTGACTTAGGTTTTGCTCATTGTTGAAGGCCGAACGGTGACCTAAAAGTATTAACTTGTATGTCATTGAGTCTCTTGTGGAGAGTTGAATCATTGGCAATCATACCAAATCTTCTTATTATTTTATTTACGAAGACGAGAATGGAGGGATGTGGTTATTTCCCGAACTAGTATTGTGGTTTGTCCTGTCTCTGTGTTAGAAACGGTATCTCAAATTAGCTATAATTACGTCAAAATCTGAAGAATTTATATTAAAATATCTGTTTTTTTTTTGCAAATCTGATAAATCTTATATAATTAGACGTAAAGGTCCGTTGTCATATACGAGAGCTCGGGAATTACTACTTTCATGCTTGCAGAATATCGACTTAGGCTTTAAAAAGATTGGAAAGCATAGTCTTCGTTCAGGAGTGGCATCGGCGTCTTCAGTGGATGGTTTAGAGGACAAATTGTTAAAAAAATGGTCGATGGAAAAGTGACACAGTAAAGGACAATTATGTTAAAGAGTACTTGAAAGATATACTTTCAGTTTCAAATAATTGGAATTTAAACATGTTCTTTTTACCCTTTCGTAATTTTTTTTGAAGCTTTGATGCACACTGTAAAGCGAGCTGATTCCAGATAAAGGGTTAGGTTTAGTTTTGTAAATAATGTTTGTTCGTTTGAATTTATGAATTATAACATAAATATATTGATCAACGTTATGTACACCGGTATGTAAACATTACCCTTTCCTCGAATGTGACCTACCGAAACAGACTTATGACCGGGTTTGTATTTACATGAACAACACGACGGGTGCCTCATGTAGAGCAGGATCTGCTTACCCTTCCGGTGTACATTGGATCCATCCCAGTTTTTGGTAGTTTTTTTTGCACAGTCTTTCGTTTTCTATGTTGTGTTTTGTGTACTGTTATTCGTCTTTTTTATCTATTTTTTTGCCTTGACGTTGTCAGGTTATTTCCGACTTATAAGTTTAAATGTCCCTTGCTATATATAATTCGCCTCTCTTTTACCTCGTGTATTTGTTTATAATTGGTACACATGTTGAATGTATATTATAGGTTCATTGGTTAAACTAGAACTTACCATGATATTGGGATAAGGTCAATTAAATTATTTCGTGCTATAGTTTTGTCGGTTGTTTGATTTTAAAATATTGTCGTTAGAGTTTCATTTTTGGTGTAGCAAAGGTTTCCTCCTATCCGCCAAAATATATTTTTCTTATGTTATTTTTGATTTATATGATGAAAATTTTGTGCAAAAATTAATCTTTAAATTTGATCCATAATTTGTATTTGCGTACATTATATTAAACAATTTTATTCTTGTATAGTGGTTTTTGTGCTTGTTACCTGCAGCGGCCTAGGTAGCAAGTAACTAATGAACTTTATCTTGCATTTGTCTTTGACATGGTTATAGCTTTGCTGCACACTGTTAGGCGAGCAGATCCAACATAATGGAGTTTAGTTTATTTTGTAAATAATTTATGATCGTTTCAATTTTGAATTACAACATATTTTTTCTATTTTAGTTCTCTAAATTTTAACAAATAAGTAGCAGCTGCAAGCTCTTGAATACCAAATGAGTTGGGAAATGGGTACACAAACTACAATAGACGAATATGTTCCATTCAATATCATTCTTTTAAGATTTGTCTGAAACAATAAGTTGTGTCTTAAATTTCTTAGCATAGAGTACTTTTAATTGTAAAAAAACATCTGCACTTCTGCATAGTATATAGATCAATGTACAAATCGTACCCTCGTTTTAGTAATATTTTTGTAATTTTTGCACATAATTAAAATTTACAGACAAACAAAGTCAACAGTTTTGGCCCTAATAATAATGTATAGCATCTTAATAACACAAATGCAAAGATAAAACCTGGTGTTATAACAAACTCATCAATAAACAGATCAACATTAAAACTTTGTGCCGGAGTCGAGTGCGAATAATATTAAGCTTATGGGAAAAGGCTTATCCCCGAATTTGTACTTTCATAAGCAACACGACGGGTGTCTCATGTGGAGCAAGATCTACTGATATCACCCCCTATTTTTGGTGGGATTCATGTTGCTCAGTCTTACGTTTTCAATGTTGTATTTTGTAGGCTGTTGTTTGTCTTTATTTCGTTTTTCGTGTTTTCCATAGCGTTGTCAGTTTTTCTTCGACTTGGGAGTTTCAAAATCAAATCGGTATCTTCCGCTCTCGTTTTTAAGTTATATTACATTTCATCGCATATTTAAATGTTTGCTTTGCCGGTAAATTACGTATATTTTCATCAAGCTCTTTCCATATCCGAATTTGAGAGTGAGAGAACGAGATGAAAAACAGTAGTATGCTTATACATTCTATACTTGTATTTTTCGGGTTTTCAAATTCTTTCATAAAAGAGGGAATAAAAACTTTTTCTATTAAGGACACATATCAGAGGAAATTTCAATGATTTGATCGTTTAACAAAATTTCAAAGATCAAATAAAAATAATTTGACTAATACATGGTCAAATCAAATATACATTTTCAAATGGATCAACTGAGTAAGCATGTTTTAGTTTCTTTACCCAGACGAAGGATTGCTTTATCTGAAAAGCGGAACTTAAAGACATTATGAGATACATTATCACTAGCTTTTCAAAAACAGAATAGTTAATATCAAAACGGACAAAACACATTGACAAATTTTTTATTTTGATTTCGTGAAAACATGAATTTGTTGCGAACCTTTTCCTCTATAGAGTTGTTTCCAATTTGTAGTTAAATATGGATACCTTATTTTACCATACGTTCTATGGGCATTGAAAACCAGTTCTTCATGGTCGTGATTATACGGAATACCTATAGTCAGAGATCCACCATTCTTCGTTACACACCAAGCTCGGGCTATTGCTATAATATCTCCCCATGGATTTAATGCGTCACCATATCTACCTAACCCCGAGTGTTCTATAGAACTATACGTAACAATAGCATCAAATGTTCCCAAAGTTTTGTTTAGATAACGCATACGAAAATCAAACGGGACTATCGTTTTCACTTTTGGATGTTGGGATATGATACTACCATATTCCAGTGTTAATACTTCGCGTGCGCCTGCTTCTAAGACGCATGCCTCAACCCAAGGGATTTCTGATCCAATAACCATTACTCTGCCGTTTTTAATCTGTGGTGCGTGTTTTAATCCATCTCTCAGATTATTTGTGTCCGAAGGTCCGTAGGTACCGGATAACTTTCCTTGTTTTGCCATATTTATCCAGTCTTCAATCAATTGCTCAGACCACACTGGTTTTTTGGCTTTTTTACCCAAATATTGTTCTTTATCCCAGTACCATTTGTTAACTGGGATCCGGTTATTCATGGTAAATTCATTCATCATATTTTTAGGAATTGTTTTGGGTGCATGCAGTAATCCATGTGTACGGTCTATATATTTGTTCCTAAATATTTTCTCACAGTTTATTGAAGTTGTAATGTGATCAAAAAATAGTCCAGGTGAACCTTTTCTGGATGTATTGCATAGTTGGCCACAGTCTAGACGAATATCATCTAAAGGATCCAACTCTTTCTTAGGGGCCGGAATAGATCGTATGGAGGTAGTTCGTTTGTTATTATACATATTCATGAGAAAAGTTGTTGAATTGGCTATTGGCTGCACAAAGTATTTAGGGATGACAGTACATGAAATAACAAAAATAAATATCAAAACACTAAACGTTATCCTGTGCTCCATATTCAATATATTCTGTAAAAGACAATAAATCAATTAGCAAACATTGTTACCAGCACCTATTGTGTCATTGTATCAGAAAATAATTAGAAAGCATCTTTTCAAATTATATGTTTAAATCTTTTCAATCCAGTATGAAATCAATGTACTGTTTCAATTGTTTTGTGACATAACCTTGTCCCAAAACAAAATATAGTATGTACCACCGAAGAGAGACGAAATGTACCAAAAACACATTCAAACTCATCAGTCGAAAATTAACTAACAACATGGTAAAACAAAAGAAAATGACCAAAAGACAAACAACAGTATACAAAACACAACATAGAAAACTAAAGACTGAGCAATACGAAACCAGCCAAAAATCGGGATTAATCTCAGGTGCACCGTACGGGTAAGCAGACCCTGCTCAACATGAAGCACCCGTCGTGTTGCTCATGAAAGTACAAACCCGGTAATGAATCGAATTCGGTAGGTCACATTCGGGGAAAAGGAGAACAGGATTGTAGTTATGAAGATCGGAACATATCCGTCTTCATCTGTGAAATAGATATTCCATAACGGTCAACTAACTCGTGATGGCGTCCGTAAAATGTTGAAGGTATGATTTCAACTTCACCACATTGAACTCTTGATTTAGTTGCTTCCTATTAAGCAGCAATCCTCTATGAAAGAAATAATGGTATGGAAAGCAAGCCCTGGAATATCGTATCAACTGGGAGATTTATGGTCAATATGCAGAAGCTACTAGAATGATGTTACATAGAAACAGAAAATTCACATATGGTGTTATCTTTTTGTATTTAAAAGGAACACAAGTATGTTTTTTCTTTTTCTTTACATTGTCATGGTATTCACTCAGGTTTTGTTTGCTTCTTGAGATTGTCTTCTTAATCGGTGTATGATTGCCTTAATTTTAAACAGTTCCAGCTGTTACAAACGCGTGACTGTCATAAATTGTCAACTTAAATTAGAATTACCCGAGATGCGCACATAATACACTTTTTTTACAATTATCGATCCGTTTATATAAGATAACGAACACATATCTCAATAGACCAATTTTGAGTTCGTTGCATTTCCGTCAAAAACTTTGATTTTAGTGAACATCACATTTAGGGGCATCGTCACTTCCTTCCCATGTTGAGCGAGCGATTGAAAAAATATGATGCTATATTACATGAAGTATTCGGCAAATTAAATCCTTTAATTGATAACTAGCACTGCTGTCATTGGGGGAATTGTGATTAAGGACCTACGGAACAACAATTATTCTAGTTTATTCTTAATAATGACGATCACGAAGACGCTTGATGAACTTTGATAGTACAGAGGCAATCCCCTCTACCTGGTAAATGACGTCATAAAGGCGCGCATATTTGACGAACTTTTCCGGCGAAGGACATAACTCGAAAGTGGTCTGTTAGTATCAATATTATAGAAACTTCAAAATAAATCTTAGAAAAAAGACTTATCGCCAAATTAGTTCACCCAAACTCCAAATCCCCAATCTCGAATTATGTTGAATGAACAAATCGTATTCATTTATCATACACATAAATTAAGTTGTAGATGATTTTCTACTCCAATGCGAATTTGTAAATTTATGGACACATTGAAGAAGTTATTCATTGATCCTGACGATATAAATATCAGTTTTTTCATAAGAGAACAAAATATAGTAAATTAGCAAAAGTAACATTCGAAAAAAACACACTTATATTTTAAAAGCATATTTACCTTATATTCATTTACTTGCAATAAAGATTTGAAAACGTGTCTTCCTAAACCGATTTCAATAACAAACCACCCAAGGATATAGCGATTACGTATACATAATAACATCCAAATGTACTATTGTGGGACAACACATGCTTCTACGGGGCGCCGAATGGGACTCTTGTGGTTTTGTACTCGAAATTCAATTTTGTACGGACAAAAGTGAGTTTTGTTCAACAAAAATGAATTTAGTTTGACAAAATTTGTAGCATACTACAAATTTAAATTTTGTCATACAAAATTATCTTTCAGTGGACAAAAGTTACTTTTGTCATGACAAAATTCATTTTTGTAACACAGACTTTACTTTTGTTACCTAATTTGAAAATTGGGCGACAAAAGTCAATTTTGTATGCAAATTAGTTTAGTTTGGATTCTGTGAACTAATTTGCATACAAAACTGAGATTTTGTCACAAAATTCAATTTTTGTTTATTTTGTGTAGACAAAATTGAGTTTTGTTAAACAGAGTGAAAATTTAACACAAAAGTCAATTTTGTGCCACAAAAATCAATTTTGTTCAACAAAAGTCAATTTTGTGTCACAAAGTCAATTTTGTATGCAAATAAGTTTATATTTGCATACCTATTTGACAAAATTGAATTTTGTCATGACAAAAATGAATTTTGTCTACAAAAATGAATTTTGTCATCACAAGTTGAAGTTCTCATAAAACAAGTCTGTATCACAAAGTTTTGTAAGACAAAAATGATTTTGTTATGACAGAATTGAATTTTGTACAAAACCACAAGAGTCCTATTCGGCGCCCCGTAGCTTCTAGCATACTGAAGTAAAAGTTGATAATTTTGATCAGTTTTTATTATTTAGTTGCTCGTATGTATATGCTATTATAAACAAGGATAATTTATAAACAACACAATATTTGATATTAAACGTGTTAGAAAAGAGAATTGAAGACTGCGTTATTCTTAAATAAAAATACCGATACTTGATTGAATTGTAGACTTTCTCAAAATGCCATTGCAAGAAAAATATCCTTCCGAAGAAAAATTTACCTTTGTGGTGTTTGATACAGAGAGCGAACAGTTAAAATCTACTCCAAATGTTAAGACGTTCATGGGCAGTTCATAGATTTAATTATTAAACCTCACAGTACAATTGATAAACATGTATTGGCTTATAAAATAGTACGTGGTGCGAACTAATAATTGCAAATATAAGTAGGTATGAATTTTCTCGCTAAAGTCACAGTATGATAATTTTGCAGAAGTGGTTTGTTACTATCATAAAACTACTCAAAGCGTTCCCTCAAGTAGTCTTTTTTTTTTAAATTTCGCCAAATAATCACATTCAAAATAATCACAATTAAATTATTTATGGTGTGATTTAACTATAAATCGTTACAATGACATTCAGTATAAGGATTTGTCCTTGTAATTCCGCCATTTTGGTTTTCTATGAGGATTCTTTTTTAAACAATATTCGTTACTTTTCAACATATGTTTGTTTTAGAAGTTATCACCAATACGAACCACCAAAAATATCTTACTAACATAAGTTTTTAAAAAATATCATTGTTTTTTTTATATTGCCTTTCAAACTTCATTTTAACTTGCAAATATGAATATATATGAGCTTTTTCGCTAAAGACACCGTAGGATAATTTTCCAGATGTGTTTTGTTTACTATCATAAAACAAACCAAAGCGTTCCCTCAAGTTGTCTTTATGAAATGCCGCCAAAAGAAATCACTTTCAAAACAATCGCAATTAAATTAGATATAGTGTAATTTGACCATCCAATGTTGTCATTTTAAATATTTAAGATCCATTATTCGTGCTGCTGTTCCCGTCGTAAATCAAAACAATCTTTACTTTGGAATTCAACATTATAATTTTCCTTGAAATTCCGTGAATTTTGGTTTTCTATGAGTATTTTTTATTAAACAATAATCGTTACTTTCCAGCAATATTCATGCTAACTAATAAGATGCAGTATCTCGCACTTATTTACGTAAAATACCTTGCGTTTTCTGAAAAAAATGTAGATGAGTTAAACCAGCTCTAAGGTGACACTTCCAGTCATAATCATGACTCAATCATTAAAAATCCTTGTAAAGGAAACAAAATTTGCAAGTGTTGCCAAGAAATGGGCTTGGGATTAAATCTTCTTTCGACTTCACACAATAAAAGAAAGACAACCATGGCGAATGTAAACCAAAGTACTGAAGTACTGAATATCGGATGACATTAAGTTCTGTTGGATGGTCACAGGCACTTGTCTCAGAAAAAATCAAAGTACTGAAGTACTGAACATCGGATGATTGCAAGTTCTAGTGGATGGTCACAAGCACTTACTTCAGAAAAAAAAAATACATCTTTATACCTGAAAGTTAGATTAAGGTACATAGATATATTTTTTTTCTGAGGCAAATTCCTGTGTGGATGATGAATAAATGACAGGGGATTTAAACTCACCGTAATAACTATTATATTGTAGTGATATAACCATTTGTTATCAGTATACTCTGGTTTGTTGTTATATATCATATTAATATTTGTATAACAGTCATATATAATGTTCATCCATTTGTATATCATTCTGTTCTACTATTCTAATGATAGTGCAGTGCAAGTGCATGGTGGACACTCTTCTGTAATAATTCGTTTTTCCAATAGATTGGATTTGAGTAGGCATTCATATATTCACGCGTTTGTTGCAAAACGTTCTTGAGATATTCTTCCGCATGCGTTAACACAAATTTTCGGTATTCTTGATTTGTTATTGATATATATATATATATATATATATATATATATATATATATATATATATATATATATATATATATATATATATATATATATTTCTCACGACAAAACATTTTCATATAATTTATATATGTTCTTAAAATTATTTTCATGAATATTTATTGATGAAACTAATACATAACAAGCGACAGGAATGTTATTTTACACTCGATAATATCCCCGTAATTAAACGAAATGCGTTCGGTTATCAGTCAGGTCACGTGGATAAAAATATCTGCGGCAACATAACACCGGAATGCCCTCACGGTCATCCGCTGTAAAAATCATATTTCCATATCTGAAAGTTAGTTTAAGGTACATAGATATATTTTTCTGAGACAAGTTCCTGTGTAAATGATGAATAAATGACAGGAATTCAACCTCACCGTTATAATTATTATATTGTAGTGATATAATCATTTGTTATCAGTAAAATTTGGTTTGTTGTTATATATTATATTAATATTTATATAATAGTTATATATATAGCAGATCATCATAATAACTCTACAGGCAAATTCTCATCCATTTATACCATATTCTATTCTACTATTCTAATGATAGCGCAGTGCAAGTGTATGGTGGACACTCTTCTGTAATAATTCGTTTTTCTAATAGGTTGGATTTGAGTAGGCTTTCATATTTCTCCCGCTGTTTTTGCAAAACGTCCTCGAGATATTCTTCCGGATGCGTTTACACATTTTTTCAGTATTCGTGATTTGTTACTAATATATATTTTCCACGACAAAACATTTTCATATCATTTATCTATTTTCTTTTGAAATATTTTCATGAATATTTATTGATGAACTTAATATACAACAAGCTATTAGGAATGTTATTTTGCACTCGATAATGTCTGCGTATTTATACGATTTACACGAAGTGATGGGTACTTAAAAAACGCAAAGGCCGTGTGCAGAATTTCTGCGCCAGCATAACACCGGAATGACCTCTCAGGGTCATCCGCTGTAAAAAGTGGTCATTTAACATAAATCCAATGCTAAACTTAACTGGCGTAGATTACAATGTATTATTATTAATGTTCGAGATTGTATGAGTTCTATATCAACTAATGTGTGAGTATTCGTGGTCCATCAATAGCCATGCATACATAATTAATGTTAAAAAAGTGAAACACCCAAGGAATTATATGCAACAGCCAAGATAAATTAATCCCTCTAACTAAGAGCCAATTAAAAGAAAGGGTTTAAAAAGATCAAGAGAGGAATCATGCGTCTTTTTCTGTTAAATACTAGTATCCAAAGATAGCAACAGTACAATCATTTTATCAAAAACAAAATATTTGAAAAAAAATATAACTTTTCATTAAAGGAAAATAGGAAAATAAAGGCAACAGTAATATACCGCTGGGAAACAAAGGGGATAAAGAAAATTTGTAAAGTCGCAAATGGACTAGAAATTCTGTAGCAGAATAAAAACGACGATAAGACAGATAATAGTTTAAAGGAAAAGCTGAGTTCAGTAATAAAAAGTACAAGAAATATCGCGCTAAATTAGAACATTCTGGAAGGATAGGCAGTTCCTGTGACACTAGTGACACCTGCCGTCTTCCTTGTGATAGATCGCTGTTAAAGAAACGTTTGAAAAATATGAATAGAACATAGCTACAACAGCTGAAAAATATCAGTACATCACTTTTAAAAATGATTTCTTTTTAACGTAGCTGTCGATCAGGTTCAATGTTTTAAACATATCATTGTAATACAGTTTCGGAAAGATAAGTGACTGAACATCTTTCTCAAATCTTACGCATGATACTAACTCCTGAAAATCTATATGCTATTTAACGTTCTGAGAATTTGCTTTTCAACAAACAATGGGAATCTTCATGAGAAGCAATTGTGCTCTTCTTTTTGCCGACTTTTTTCATTCGCTTAAGTCAGACATCATGCAGCATTATTTTTTAACTTCATTTTCCGCAGTATAGATGATGTCTTGTCACTGAATATTCCAAAGTTTGGGATCTATGTTGAACGCGCTTGAAATAAAGGATACAACAGATGCAGTTTAGTCTGCCGAATATGTTGACTTACATCCAGAAATTTACAAGTGAGAGGTTTAGCTAGCTATAAAACCAGGTTTAATCCACCATTTTCTACTTAAGAAAATGCCTGTACCAAGTCAGGAATATGACAGTTGTTATCTATTCGTTTCATGTGTTTGAGCTTTTGATTTTGCCATTTGATTAGGGACTTTCCGATTTGAATTTTCCTCGGAGTTCAGTATTTTTGTGATTTTACTTTTTACACCGATGTTTGATTAAGAACAAAATTACCCAATGTGAACTTTCCATTTCTACGTTGAAAAATTTCAGAGTTGCATTTCCTTTCATGATTTCCTTGATAGAGTGTTGCTGCTTTCACGGAAACCATTAAACTAAGAGTTCAAAATAGTGAAGTCATCCCTTCGAATATTTTTCGGACGCAAACACGAGTTGGTTGACCGTTATTGAATATCTGTTTTAACAGATTTCGACGAATATGTTCAAATTGTCGTAACTACATTCCCAACCTCTTTTCCTCGAATGTAACCTACCTAATTAGACTTATCACCGGGTTTGTACTTACACCAGCATCACGAAAGGTGCCACATGTAGATCCTGATCTTCTTACCCTATCGGAGTATCTGAGATCATCCCGGGTTTTAATGGGTTCGTGTTGCTCAGTCTATTTTTCTATGTGATTTTAATACTGTTTTTTGGTCGTTTTCCGTTTATTGCCATATCATTGTTAGTTTCAGTATCCTTTCGGTATCATCTGACTCTTAAAAAAAAAAAAACATATTTGTTTATTTAATTGTTTGCGAGATAATAACTGTTTTTATCTTGAACACTGCTAATATAATATATGATATGATAGACTATATGAACATCAAATTTCAAGTAGTTTAATTATCACCTTCAGTGATATAGTGCCCTCTGTAGTTCTGAGTGTTATTTTTTTTCTGATTTGCGTAATGGGTACATCAACATTGCAGACTAAAAATGTAATACATTTCGTGCTTTGAATTGAAACCAGAGTCGAATATGACAATCACAAACATGTTTAAACCGGCCACTATTTGTTTGTGTATGTCCAATGGCAGGAGCCTGTAATTTAGTGGTTTGTTGGTGTTTGTAATATTATTTTTTTATTTTTGTCGTTTATTGTTTTGTACATAAACAGGCCTTTACTTTTTTCGTTCGAATTGTATTACATTTGTCATGTCGGGACCTTTTATTGCTCGTTATGCAGAATGGGTTTTGTTCATTGTTAAAGGCCTTACGGTGATCGACCTATAGTTACTACTGTCTAAGTCATTTGGTCTATTGGGACAATTTATGTCGTTTGCAATCATACCACATCTTCTTATTTTCATAGAGAAGTAATTACTAGTATCAGTTTTTTAAAACCAAGTAGGAGCAAATCTGTAGTAATTTATATGGATATATACATATATATATATACAGCTCGTCTAAACATCAGCCCAACAATGTTAGATCTGTATATATATATCTACCTGCAGATCTGTGAAAGCAGTGAAAGCGCTAGTAAAAGTGATGAATTGAAACCGTTATTATCTTTTATTAATTTTCTTATATGTTACCAGCATACGGATTCTACTTAACTTTCCTCATTTATATATATAATGATCCGTTTCTTATAGAACCGAGGGTTTGGCAGTAGTTGAGTTATTGTATATTTCGAAGTTCTGCAAAACAGCTGTTGGTCTTATGTTTTCCGTCAAATGAAAACTCACTTTTATTTCCGGGATAAGAGTATTGACATACAGTAAAATAGTAGACTATATTCAGAAGCTTATATATTAATTGTAGTCTGTCTCATATATTCGAGAGAAAATATGTTGCTGCATTTATCGGATAAGTGTTTATTCATTAAACTAAAATTACAAGTTAGCCTGAATTGCTCACCTGTCAAAAATATATATATAATTGTTGATTATTTTATAGTTCCAACCTATCATAATTTTCGATATAAAAGGCACACCTCTCGAATAAGTCAAAAGTCGTCATTTTAGGGGGTCATTCAAAGAAGCCATTTGAATATTTAAGTGGAAATGGTAAATAAGTAGAACTTGTTGTTCTGAGCATTTGTTTGCGCGAATGATTTATTTCTCTATCTATTATGGTTTTCTAGATATTAGACAATTAATTCATATAATTCCAATGACCAGGTAACTTTGTTTTTAGCCATGGTAGCCATGATGGTTAAATTTTAAGAAGATAAAAAACACGAACAAACAAATGTAATACTATCGCGCCCTGGCCGTGACCGGTCTTACTACTAATATGAAAAATGCAAAATATAAAAACACATTATATACAAAATAAAGGATAAGGTCACCCCGGATGCCGCACAAATGCCTCGACAACGAACGAGAAACTGCAGAGGACATACTTGGAATTCAAACCGATACCGCTAAATGCCCAGCTGTTTTCCTGGTAGAAGAAAGCCGAAAATCCTACGTTAAAGGATCTCGGAAAGAAACTACCGATCCATTACAGGGAACAGCTATAACACTCAGACATCCAATAGATTGGTCTGATAGTTTCCCACATGGAAACTGCTAATGGATCCCATCTGACTACATGTCTCAAACAAACCTGAAAATATCTGCAGAAACTTTCCTCAACAAAAAAATATAATTCAAATCATAAAATATACGATGTAAGGATAATAATATTTATCCATGAAACCAATTTGACAAAACAATTTCAATGATGTTGAAGGATTCTCTCTGAAAAATTTTTCACGTCCGCTCTCATCGGCATGCTCGACCTAGGATTCATTTCCATCTATCATCACGTTATGCACGCTTATATTTGTTGGCCGAAAATTTGTTTTCACTTTTGAGCACAACTGTTACCTGCACTTTGTGTTTATTTAGGCCAGGAGCGGGTGTTATTTTTCTAAATCTCCCTGCAACTCCCCCGCTCCCCCACCCAAAAATAAAAACAAAAGAAAAACCAACAAAACAGCAAGAAACAACCGGAAAATCAAATAATTGTCTCATTACAGATGAAAATTACTTTAAACTACAAGTCTATTGAGGAAATAAAATTGCATTTGGATTGATTTGACATTTATATCCATTTATTTTTAGTTGATTAGATATTGGATATGCCTTCCTGTGTTGACAATTAGTCATTAATAAAATATTACATTTTCTGGATAAGAGTAAACGCGTTTCCGTTTAAGAGTAATAAGTTGCAGTTGTCTCCCTTTCCTTGAAAATAAACTTTTTAATGTATTCTCCCTTTGCAAATAAGAATTATTTCAATATTAGTGCATTATTCAAAAAATATCGAAATATTATATACCGATAAATGCATATTGGTTTACTGTAAATCTAATTAAAAAGAAAACTTAACAAATTTTGCTTTGTTGAAAAAATATCAGAGAATATGTTTGTTTCCTGGTTAAGGGTAATGGGTTAAAGGTAAATTTCCGGGTTAAGGGTGTTTCCTGGATAAGTGTATGACAGACGTGGCCGGGTACTTGTGCATCTCAACAACAAAAAGACACTAAGTACAGATCTGAAAGTAGTCGCAGTTACTGACAGCTAGTTCAAAGCCAATAAAAATCATGCATCTAAGACTAAATTATCAATCAGTACACATCCATCAATCAGTATACATTTGTTTTTTTTTAAAAACGACTTCCTTAAGGATTGTTGTCAATCTATTTGGGAGTTTTTACCACTGAAATATCAGTGTTTTCATATTTTAGCAGTTTTGGCTGTTATCTTGAAAACGGTAAAGCTAGATTAAAAATTGAAATTTTCAAAAATGTTCAACAAGAAAAGATCTATCCACACTGAAAAGTTATGAAAATCTAATGACTTCTTCTAGGATTGTTGTTCCTGAGATGTCAATTTTTTAACGTTATTTTTGCAGTTTGTGTTGTTTTTTTCCAGCTGAAACTTGAAAGAAGTATTCAGTGATTCTTGCCTTACCTGTATTTATAATTATTTTTAATTATTGTCCTTTATTATTTCACAATTAAATTACATTGTGAACTCGGTGAATTACAGTGGTGATACACTAGTGCATATTTTGGGCAGATTCTCCAAGAACTATAAAAAACTAGATGTGTCGGAACGACACGAATGGGCCCGTCGCAAAAAGTTGAAAAATCTACAATTTCAACAACACATTATAATACTATTTAATTCATGTTGGTACCTATACATTTTCATTTTTGGCTTAAAAATAATAAGGTGATTTTTTTTTTGTCACATTCATGTATATGATGATTAAAAATGTAAATTACTTTGAATACATAGTATCCAAAAGGGAACAGTAAGTTTCAATGGTAACAAAGGACTGTTTGTGTATAGCAACCCAAACTGATTATGTTATATATGTATAAATAAATTTCTTGCATACTTCAGTGAATAGAAGATAATAAATTTGTATGAAAATATATGGTACTGAAAATAGAACAAGATAGCACCGTTCAATAAAATTGTCCTTTTATCATGTTTATTTATTATTACCATCATTTGGTCATGTTGGGGTCTGTGTTTGTTATCATGATAAACATTAAAAAAAAAACATTTCCCTCGTAGATCACCAGACAAATTTTTATAGAACTTGTCCTGAATAATCATTAGGGTAATATATTTACATTTTTGTTCCCTCCAATCTAGCCACCATGGCTCAAAATAGAACATAAGATACTAAATTGCTTACTCAACATGCAACTGAAATTAATAGTTTTTAAAAAAGAAGAAAACACTACTGTTTTCTTTTTAGCTCACCTGAGCCAAAGGGGACAGCTATACTCACCACTTTTCATATGTTATGCATTGTACAATTTCAACAATGATCAGCTAGATAATATCTACAAATGAATCGAAATGGATAAAATGATCAATGACTCTTTATAGTTGTTTCTTTTTAACAATTCCTTTTTCTATTTTTTGCATATTTGGTGAACACTATTGGACTTATTGGAAAGTGTATATAGCAAAATGATCGGCAAAATACAATCTGAATAAATAAATATCCTGTGTACACGCTTCACTTACAAAGATCTGGCAACACTCGATCCGCTCTACTTTCTGTTGTGGTAATTAAACATTTGAAGGTATGTATTATTACCACAATACCAGAGGATTCCGATATGTCTCTAAAATAGAAAGTTGACAGATCCTTATAAGCAAAGTGTGTACACAGAATTTGTTTAATACTCAGACTGAACAAAATAGGATCTTTTATAGATATTATAATTGAATTCTTCATTCAACTCTTTTTAGAAGTTAATATAATGAGGTTATGTTTATTGATAACATTTTATGTTTTTTACCTTATATCTTGAAATCTGTTGTACATTTTTTTGATAGACTGAAATTTGAACAACAAAAATGATCAGCAACACAACATGCACAAGGTCCACAAATAAGTCGATATGAATGAAAGAGATATCGTCCTACTTAGTTTCCAATCAACTAAAATATTGTTGTTGCTTTGTATCAAATTTATGCAAAAATGCCAGGTGTGTGACACTTTTTCATCTACATTAAATATGGTTTTTTTTTAAAGATTTAGATCTGCATATTTTTTTCCAAGTTTGATATTATGATCTGTTTGATATATATCTGATAGAGGATGATGATTCAGTAGAGATAGAGGTATCATCACCTTATAAGCAAAGTGTGTACACAGAATTTGTTTAATAATGAACAAAATAGGATCTTTTATAGATATTATAATTGAATTCTTCATTCGACTCTTTTTAGAAGTTAATATAATGAGGTTTTGTTTATTGATAACATTTTGTGTTTTTTACCTTATATCTTGAAATCTGTTGTACATTTTGTAGACTGAAATTTGAACTGGAAAAATTATCAGCAACACAACATGCACAAGGTCCACAAATAAGTCGATATGAATGAAAAAGTCATTCAACTTTTGACAGGACAATTTTATCCTATTTTTTTGAAAACTTTGCTTTAGTATCTTGAAATCTATAGCACATAGACAAAACTCTGTCAAGCAAAAAAGATTTCGTCCTACTTAGTTTCCAATCAACTAAAATATTGCTGTTGCTTTGTATCAAATTTATGCAAAAATGCTAGGTGTGTGACACAATTTTTCATCTACATTAAATATGGTTTTCTTTTAAAGATTTAGATCTGCATATTTTTTTCCAAGTTTGATATTATGATCTGTTTGATATATATCTGATAGAGAATAATGATTCAGTGGAGATGGAGGCATCATCGGCTGATCAGAGATCCACGTTTTGTGAACATATCTTATAAGCTTATATCGCGTAATGCAGGTAGGAAAGCAATATAAAGATAAGCAGATATGGTTAGACATGTGAAGTTTTAATGCCGACAGAACAATAACAAAACATTGAAAAAAGAGTGGCGAAGGTTACCAAAGGGACATTCAAACTCAAAAGTCAAAAATAAACTGACAACGCCATGGCTAAAAAATAAAACGACAAACAAACAACAGTACACACAACACAACATAGAAAACCGAAGAATGAGCAACACGAACCCAACCAAAAACCGGGGTTGATCTCGGGTGCTCCGGAAAGGTAGAAAGATCCCACTCCACATGTAGCACCCGTCGTGTTGCTCATGCCATTACAGATACGTTGATAAATCTAATTCGGTAGGTCACATTCGGGGACAAGGGTGTGGGATTGTAGTTACGACAATTGGAACATATCTGTTGTCATCTGTGAAACGAATATTCCATAATAGTCAACCAACTCGTCATGGCGTCCGTTAAAGTTACGAAGGGACGATTTCAACCTCACCACTTGGAACTCTTGGTTTAATAGCTTCCTTGTGAGCAGCAACCCTATTTCAAGGAAATCATGATAGGAAACACAAGCCCTGGAATATCGTATCAACTGGAAGATTTACTCTATATGCAGGTGCTGCTGGAATGTTGCTACATAGAAATGGGAAGTTCACAATTGGGAAGCTGAAATCATCTATTTTGTCGTAAATTGTCTTTTTCAACCGACCATCTTTATCAATTTCCAGACGTAAGTCAAGATATGAGGCCGATTTAATTGTATCTGTTTTATCATTTATCTCAAGTTCGATGGGATAAATGCTTTCAACATAGTCACCAAATTTTGCATTATTTAGTGACAGAACATCATCTATATAGCAGAAAATGAGGTTAAAGGATACTGCTAATTTCTTTTCTTTCTTCCTTAGAAGTTCCTGTATGAAGTCAGTCTCATATCAATAAAGGAACAAGACGGCATGAAGAGGAGCACAGTTGTTCCAATAAGAAGACCGATTGTTTGTTGAAAAACACGTCCTCCAAACGTAACAAATATGTTGTCAATCAAGAAATCAAGCATCTTGATAATGTCAGTTTCAGAGAATTTTCTGTTTGAATCTGAAAGAGTATCTACGTCTTCTTTCTCGCGTTTAATACATTGCCTGGCATAATCATCGACTGAATCCGTCAGTATTTTGAAGTTGTGTTTCCAATTAATGGATTTAGGCTTACGATATTTCGGGCCATTGGATAACACAACTTCAAAATACTGATGGATCCAGTCGATGATTATGCCAGGCAATGTATTAAACGCGAGAAAGAAGACGTAGATACTCTTTCAGAATGGATTAAGGCTGTGAGGTCGCTGATACAAATCAGAATTAAGAAACTGAATGCGTCTATTAATACCCATGCTATATAAATCTTTAAAGACCTAAATGTTGCAAAACACCTGTCCTACCTCCATGACAAATATGTTGTTGTCCCCGCAGATAAAGCCCAAAACAACATCGTTTTTGTGTGTAAATCACATTACATAAACTGCTTGATAAATCAATTAGGTATTGACAATTCACTTGGAAACTCAACATATACCCCCACGACACTTACTAAAGAGGAATAATCATAGGTCTGTTCTATGTTCCTTTGGAATTTCAACCAAAGATGAAGAACTTGATCTTCCATCACTGTATTGGATACCTAAACTACATAAGTGTCCTTACAAACAACGACATATTGCTGAGTCTTTCACGTGCTCCTCGAAACCTCTTTCTAAATTATTAACATCAATTTTATCAGCAATTAACGCCGGGCTTCAAAGTTACTGTAAAACTATCTATTCTATAGGTGGCGTGAATCAGATGTGGATACTAAAAAAATCCAAAGATCTTTTAGAGTACATACAATATAAGACTCTTTCGTCTTGCAATAGTATTTAACATTTGACTTTTCTTCACTTTACACAAGTATTCCCGATTCCAAACTAAAAGACAAATTGAAAGAGTTGGTCCTGCTTTGTTACATAAAAAAGAATGGCCAACGTAGATACATGTATCTTGTCTTAGGGAGGTATCAATCCTTCTTTGTAGAAAATCACTCTGATTCAAACAAAAAATTCTCTGAAACTGACATTATCAAGATGCTTGATTTCTTGATTGACAACATATTTGTTACGTTTGGAGGACGTGTTTTTCAACAAACAATCGGTCTTCTTATTGGAACAACTGTGCTCCTCTTCATGCCGTCTTGTTCCTTTATTGATATGAGACTGACTTCATACAGGAACTTCTAAGGAAGAAAGAAAAGAAATTAGCAGTATCCTTTAACCTCATTTTCTGCTATATAGATGATGTTCTGTCACTAAATAATGCAAAATTTGGTGACTATGTTGAACGCATTTATCCCATCGAACTTGAGATAAATGATAAAACAGATACAATTAAATCGGCCTCATATCTTGACTTACATCTAGAAATTTATAATGATGGTCGGTTGAAAAAAAACTTTACGACAAGATAGATGATTTCAGCTTCCCAATTGTGAACTTCCAATTTCTATGTAGCAACATTCCAGCAGCACCTGCATACAGAGTATATCTTCCAGTTGATACGATATTCCAGGACTTGTGTTTCCTATCTTGATTTCCTTGAAATAGGGTTGCTGCTCACAAGGAAGCTATTTAACCAAGAGTTCCAAAAGTTGAAATCGTCCCTTCGGAAATTTTACGGACGCCATGACGAGTTGGTTGACCGTTATGGAATATTCGTTTCACAGATGTTAACAGATATGTTCCAATTGTCGTAACTACAATCCCACACCCTTGTCCCCGAATGTGACCTACCGAATTAGAGTTATCAACGTATTTGTAATGGCATGAGCAACACGACGCGTGCTACATGTGGAGTGTGATCTGTTTACCCTTCCGGAGCACCTGAGATCACCCCCGGTTTTTGGTGGGGTTCGTGATGCTCATTCTTTTGGTTTTCTATGTTGTGTTGTATGTACTGTTGTTTGTTTGTCGTTTTCTTTTTTTAGCTATAGCGTTGTCAGTTTAGTTTTGACTTTTGAGTTTGAATGTCCCTTTGGTAACCTTCGCCACTCTTTTTTCAATGTTTTGTTATTGTTCTGTCGACATTAAAACTTCACATGTCTATTCCATTCAGGACTGATTCATAGTCATATCGTAGAAATATCTTGGCTCTATCTATATCAGCTATAAGTTTATCTCATTGTTGAAGCATTACAGTGACCTATAACTGCTTAAATCTACTTCATTTTGACTGATGTGGATAGTTGTCTCATTGCCTGATTTGCTTTCAAACCATATCTCCTTATCTTTATATCGGTTTCCAACCTGCATTACGCGGTATTAGCTTATTACATATATTCACAAGACATGGACCTCTGATCAGCCGATGATACCTCTATCTCTACTGAATCATCATCCTCTATCAGATATATATCAACTAGATCATAATATCAAACTTGGAAAAATATATGCAGATCTAAATCTTTAAAAGAAAATCATATTTAACGTAGATGAAAAAGTGTCACACACCTGGCATTTTTGCATAAATTTGATACAAAGCAACAACAATATTTTAGTTGATTGGAAACTAAGTAGGACGATATCTTTTTCATTCATATCGAGTTATTTGTGGACCTTGTGCATATTGTGTTGCTGATCATTTTTGTTGTTCAAATTTCAGTCTATCAAAAAAATGTACAACAGATTTCAAGATATAAGGTAAAAAACACAAAATGTTGTCAATAAACATAACTCCATGATATTAACTTCTAAAATGTGTCGAATGAAGAATCCAATTATAATATCTATAACAAATCCTATTTTGTTCAGTCTGAGTATTAAACAAAAATTCTGCGTACACACTTTGCTTATAAGAATCTGTCAACTTTCTGTTTTAGAGACATATCGGAAACCTCTGGTATTGTGATAATAATACATACCTTCAAATGTTTAAGTACCACAACAGAAAGTAGAACGGATCGCGTGTTGTTAGATCTTTGTAAGTGAAGCGTGCACACAGGATCTGCTATATAAGCAGATTGTATTTCGCCTATCATTTTGCTACATGTATATACACTTTATAATAAGTCCAATAGTGTTCACCAAATATGCAAAAAATAGAACAAAAAATGTTAAAAAGAAACAACTATAAAGAGTCACTGATCATTTTGTCCAGTTTGATTCATTTGTAGATATTATCTAGCTGATCATTGTTGAAATTGTACAATGTATAACATATGACAAGTGATGAGTATAGCTGTCCCCTTTTGCCTAGGTGAGCTAAGAAGTAAACCAGTAGTGTTTTCCTCTTCTTTAAAAACTATTAATTTCAGTTGCATGTTGAGTAAGCAATTTAGTATCTTATGTTCTATTTTGAGCCATGGTGGCTAGATTGGAGGGAACAAAAATGTAAATATATTACCCTAATGATTATGCAGGACAAGTTCTATTAAAATTTGTCTGGTGATCTACGAGGGAAACGTTTTATTTTAATGTTTATCATGACAACAAACACAGACCCCCAACATGACCAAATGATGGTAATAATAAATAAAAGGACAATTTTATTAAACGGTGCTGTCTTGTTCTATTTTCAGTACCATATGTTTTCATGAAACTATACACAAACAGTCCTTTGTTACCATTGAAACTACTATTCCCTTTTGGATACTATGTATTCAAAGTAATTTAATCATCATTTACATTTTTAATCATCATATACATAAATGTTACAAAAACCTTATCATTTTTAAGCCAAACATTTTTTTTTTAAAACTCTTTATTATATATCGTACAATAAATGAAGGCATCAGATGTTTTTTTTTCATACGATTTCGATGGGCAAGTGAAACTTAAAAGTAAACAACTCAAATTTAACAATATTTAAAGATGGAAGTCACATGAATTGTTGAGGTATAATATAATTTGTAAAAAGCTATAAATACAGGTAAGGCAAGAATCACTGAATACTTCTTTTAAGTTTCAGTATGAAAAAAACAACACAAACTGCAAAAATAACGTTAAAAATTGACATCTCAGAAACAACAATCCTAGAAGAAGTCATTAGATTTTCATATCTTTTCAGTGTGAAAAGATCTATTCATATTGAACATTTTTGAAAGTTTCAATTTTTAACCTAGCTTTACCGTTTTCAAGATGACAGCCAAAACTGCTAAAATATGAAAACACTGATATTTCAGTGGTAAAAACTCCCAAATAGATTGACAACAATCCTTAAGGAAGTCGTTCTAAAATAAACAAATATTTACTGATTGATTGATGTGTACTGATTGATAATTTAGTCTTAGTTGCATGATTTTTTATTGGCTTCGAACTAGCTGTCAGTAACTGTGACTACTTTCAGATCTGTACTTAGTGTCTTTTTGTTGTTGGAATGTACAAGTACCCGGTCACGCCCACTCTGTGTTGTTGTTAGATGTATTTCTATTTGTATCCATCTGATGAGTTAAGTCTTTCAACTGATTTTTATAGTTCGTTCTTATGTTGTACTGTTACACCACTGTCCCAGGTTAGGGGAGGGTTGGGATCCTGCTAACATGTTTAACCCCGCCACATTCTCTGTGTATGTGCCTGTCCCAAGTCAGGAACCTGTTTTTCAGTGGTTGTCGTTTGCTGCTGTGTTACAAATTTGTTTTTCGTTTTTTTTTTGTACATAAGTTAGGCCGTTAGTTTTCTCCTTTGAATTGTTTTACATTTGTCATTTCGCGGCATTTTATAGCTGACTATGCGGTATGGGCTTTGCTCATTGTTGAAGGCCGTACGGTGACCTATAGTTGTTAATTTCTGTGTCATTTGGTCTCTTGTGAAGAGTTGTCTCATTGGCAATCATACCACATCTTTTATCGAGTAGATAAATCGTGTTGTGCTGATCATTTTTACATTTTAAACCTAATTTTTATTATATTGAAGATAACTGCCAAATACTGCAATAAGCAGTACAAGTAGATATTTCAGAGGCAATAACTTCAAAACCAGTTATCAGTTTTCTCCAGGTACATACATCTTTTCGTGCTTATCATTATTTCAATTAACACGTTTGACCTAGCTCATATACTTTTAAAGATAATTATAATATAAATCCTTGAAAAACTTACATTTCAGGGGCAAAACTCTACATAGATTTTCTAAAATATTTAGGGTAGATAGAACTTGCCATGATGAATATTTTTGTGATATACACTTTTAACCTAGCTCCTAGAGTTTTAAATACAATATCCAATAATCAAAAACTTAAAAATGAATATTTCAAGGGAAAAACTCCAAAACAGGTTGACTGATGTTTCTAATTTATTTAGCATGTTCATATTAAATAGAGTTTGTTTTGCTGACCAATGTTACGCTAATATTTTTAACTGTTAAAGTTTTTGATATATTAGCCGAAAACTGCAGATTGACCCCTATGTTTTTTTAGCCAAGGTGGCAATGTTGGTTGATCAACCTCGACGACAATCAATCAGTTCATAGAAGACATCTTTTTGATGAAAAGACAAACTTCGGTTTTAATTTACTGAGCTGTTTCAGATGAACAGATTTTTATAGAAGAATTTAAAGACGATGGACAACAAAAGACAGACGAAGGGACAAAAGAACGAAAGTGATGGGCCCGTCATGCTGGGTTAGCTAAATATGATATAGTCAGATTTTGAATTATAATTTGTCATTAACAAGCAGCAATTACATTTTAAACAAATGTCTAAAAGGACTATAAGGACATGTTTGAGAGAAAATTACAATTTAAAGTAACACAAATGCATTTTAACAGCCATTTGTACTTAGATAAAGGAAGATGTGGTGTGAGTGCCAATGAGACAACTCTCCATCCAAATAGCAATTTATAAAAGTAAACCATTATAGGTCAATGTACGGCCTTCAACACGGATCCTTGGCTCACACCGAACAACAAGCTATAAAGGGCCCCAAAACTACTAGTGTAAAACCATTCAAACGGGAAAACCAACGGTCTATATAAAAAAACGAGAAACGAGAAACACGTATAAATTACATAAACAAACGACAACTACTGTACATCAGATTCTGACTTAGGACAGGTGCAAACATTTGCAGCAGGATTAAACGTTTTAATGGTACCAAACCTTCTCCTTTTTCTGAAACAATAGTATAACATCACAACATAGAAAACACACGATAAAATATCAATTGGAAGGCTTAACTCAATCAAAAACGTAAATTAACACACTATGAACGAATAAATTCGATCTGTGATACCTGAAAGTAAATACATAGTTAATAAAATATTAGGGACAAACATTCAAGGCCAAAAGCAAACAAACAAGTCCAAACAAAGCCATGGCCAGACACCACCGCGAAATATTTAACCCTTAGAAAATAATCACTTTTGAAAAACCGGTTTTCATAATATATACAGGTAAATGAAAATAACTTTTCGTTTTAGGTATACTACTTCTGTCTATATAAAATCTTCCAATAATTAGGAATACCAAGAAAGGTCTGTCATATAAATACCTAATTTAACACTAGATACATGAGGGGTGAATATCAACAATAAAACTTCCCTGTGCAGATTTAATTGCATTCTATACACTTATAGAAATATTTCCCCTGATTCTAAATTGATTGTATCACTGGAAGTATAAATGCCACTTAAATAATTTTTATGCATACTGCAGATGCAGTTCAATGATCTGTAAATGCCTACAAACATATTTAAAATCTGAAATATCAACAAATTTTGTGTACATCCATGTCATTTGGTCTCTGGTGAAAAGTTGCTTCATTGGCAATCATACCACATCAACTTACTTTTATTCAATTTTGTATACTTCACTTTAAAGGATTTACATAAACTATATAACTTTCAACTCGTGTACCTACTAGGGTATTCTCCTTTATATATATTGACAATGAGGGTCGGTTGAAAACTTTCAGCTTCCCAATTGTGAACTTTCCATTTCTATGTAGCAACATTCCAGCAGCGCCTGCATACGGAGTATATATCTCCCTATTGATACGATATTCCCGGGCTTGTGTTTCCTATCATGATTTCCTTGATACAGGATTAATGCTCACAAGGAAGCTATTAAACCAAGAGTTCCAAATGGTGAAGTTGAAATCATCCCTTCGTAAATTTTACGGACGCCATCACGAGTTGGTTGACCGTTATGGAATAACCGTTTCACAGATGATATCGGATATGTTCCTTATGTCGTAACTACAATACCCTTCCCTTTTCACGAATGTGACTTACCGAATTAGACTATTTACCGGATTTGTAATAACATAAGCGACACGACGGGTGCGACATGTGGAGCAGGATCTGCTTACCCTTCCGGAGCACCTGAGATCACCCCAGTTTTGGTGGGGTTCGTGTTTAGTCTTTAGTTTTCTATGTTGTATCATCTGTACTATTATTTGTCTGTTTGTCTTTTAATTTTTGGCCATGGCGTTGTCAGTTTGTTTTCGATCTATGAGTTTGACTATCCCTCTGGTATCTTTCGTCCCTCTTTTATACCGGTATAATTTTTTAAACCTGGTGATTATGCCATAAATACATGAAATATAATAAGCTTGTTTGGGTTTGCTAATGGTTTCTTGTAAAGGGAGACAACACATATGTAACGGCATGTTCCCATTCTTATTTTTGACAGTTCCTACACATATAATGTTTAAATCAAGTAATATTTATAATTGTGACAAATGCGTTAATAATACATTAAAAGATAACCCGAGTTATCAAAACATTATACAGTACAAACTACCACAGAACATCATCAAAGGACACAATGAGGAAATTTTGATACTAACCATAAACAACATATGTTACAGATAGGATGAACTGGTACAGGCACAAATGATTAAGGACAAGTTTTATGTTCCCAAACCTCCCCTTTTGTTTATATAAATAATAAAATCGTAAAATTAAACACAATAAAAATACGCACAATTCAGTTTTCAACAGGATGAACCCTTACTTGAACAAGTATGGCCTTCAACATTGTGCAAAAAATATACCATACAGTAAGCATTTAAAAAATTCAACATAACAAAATGTAAAACAATTCAAAGAAAAACCCAAAATCTAACAATCAACGAAAAATAATCATGACAGACAGCGACCAATGAAAAACCCGGAATAACAGGGTCCTGACTTGGGACATAAACATAGAGTGTCGGGGTCAAATATGTGTATGGGATCTGAACGCCCCCTTACCTGTTACAGTGGTGCAAAAGTTCAACTTAGGGACAAAACGGTAAAAATCAGTTTGAAAAACGCTTATTTAAGAGTACTTGCAGTTACTGAAAGCTAGTTTAAACCAATTACAACTTATAAATAAATCAAGATTTTCCATACTAGAATATCAATCAGTACACGTCCAGTATACTAAATTCACAGACGACCTTAAATAATATGAGAAAATTAATGCCCTTGCGCAATGGTAAAATAGAAGTATCAACAGATTATAAACCATAATTGTTTATAACTATATAGCAATATATATTTAGTTGTGTTTTAATTTATTAATAACAAAATCAATATTTGTGTACCGATAAGGACTACATTTAAAGATCTTATAACACTGTTTAAATTTGACAACCTTTAAGTGTATTCAAATGATGAATCGTATCTACATTTACAGGCTATATAAACAACATCGCCGAAAATTATATTTGTAATGTACCGTTTCTGCAGATACATTAAAACTTCCAAAACAAATTTTTGTATCGATAAAAAAGTTAAGTAAATGTTTTAAGTAATTTTGTGTTACGAAATCCCTGTCTCTATAAATTACCAGTTAAACGTAGATTACGTTCATTGAAATCAAAAACGTCACTTCAGACAGCGAACGAGTTGTTCTATATACATAACGTAAGAAAGGGTGAACGAAAATTCACAATCGAAAAAAGGAAAATTAATAATAGGAAACAAAAAATCTCTTGTGGCAAATTCTTGAATAGATATCCCTTGTAAAACTGAATTACTTTTGGAGTGTCAAAAATTCGTTGGAAGTACTTGATAAATTGCATGCTTATATTGGTGATTTCGAATCTGTTCAAAGTTTTGATTTTTGTACCCTATATACCACGTTGCCTCATAATCTTATTAAGAAAAAATTCACACACCTGATTAAATGGGCATTTAAAAAGTCGGAATGCGAATATATATGTTCAAACTCTTTTAGGTCATTTTTTAGTAACAACAAACAAAAGAACTATGTCAACTGGACCTGCTTTGATACTATAAGTGGCCTTGAATTTTTACTAGATAACATTGTTGTTCGCTATGGAGATTCCATATATCGTCAGGTTATCGGAATTCCCATGGGGACTAACTGTGTACCACTTATTGCGGACCTGTTTCTGTATTGTTATGAGTTACAATTTATGACTAAAATCAGCAAAGACCCATCGAAACAACATCTGATTCAAAATTTAATAACACTTTTAGGTATTTAGATGATATATTGGCTCTCAATAATGACGACTTCAGTATGTACACTAAAGAGATTTATCCTGCCGAACTGACTTTAAATAAAGCTAATACTAACAATGAACACTGCCCTTTCCTGGATCTTGATATCTTTGTCTTTAACGGGAAGCTGAATACCAAAATTTATGATAAAAGAGATGATTTTCATTTCCTATTGTTAATTATCCATTTTGAGATGGTGACGTTCCTTGTCGCCATCTTATGGTGTTTATATATCTCAACTTGTTCGATTCGCTCGTGTATGTAACAACGTATTTGATTTCAACGAAAGAAATCTCTGTATTACTGAAAATTATTATACCAGGGTTTTCGATATCACAAACTAGTCAAAACATTTACTAAATTTTATCATCGGTACAAGGACATCATTCGTAAATATAAATCAACATGCAGACATCTTATACGTTCAGGTATTTCACATCCAATATTTTATGGTAATATTCTTTACAAAGCACAAAAATGTCGGCATTCACCTCAAAAGCTAACCAAACCTTTAAACAGACTTATTTGGAAAGGATATAATTACGATACTGTTGTCAAGTCATTAAGGATTGCATATTTTGGTATTAATATTGATTTACTCATAGGGTCTTTGCATCGAAAATAGACACATGTATTCTAAAACCAGTTGTTGGCATGATACGGGTTATGTTCTTCTCATATATTTTATGATCGTATGATACTAAACCACTAACGGTAGGGATTGTACTTGATTTTCATATGATGAAGACATAATCTTTCAGTCAGTTTAATTGAGGTCTGCAGCTGGCATGTCAGTAACTGATAGTAGTCCTTTGTTCATTTATGTATCATTGTCTTTTTGCTTAGTTTCTTTTGCTACCTATTCTGACATCGGACTCAGACTTCTTTTAAACTGAGTTTTACTGTGCGTAAAACATTCCAGCAGCGCCTGCATTCGAGTATATATCTCCCAATTGATACGATATTCCCATGCTTGTATTTCCTATCATGATTTCCTTGATAGAGGATTGCTGCTCACAAGGAAGCTATTAAACCAAGAGTTCCAAATGGTGAAGTTGAAATCATCCTTCGTAAATTTTACGGACGCCATCACGAGCTGTTTGGCCGTTATGGAATTACCGTTTCACAGATAATATCGGATATGTTCCTTATGTCGTAACTACAAAACCCTTCCCTTTTCACGAATGTGACCTACCGAATTAGACTTTTACCGGATTTGTAATAACATAAGCAACACGACGGGTGCCACATGTGGAGCAGGATCTGCTTACCCTTCCGGAGCACCTGAGATCACCCCAGTTTTTGGTGGGGTTCGTGTTGCTTAGTCTTTAGTTTTCTATGTTGTGTCATCTGTACTATTATTTGTCTGTTTGTCTTTTATTTTTGGCCATGGTGTTGTCAGTTTGTTTTCGATCTATGAGTTTGACTGTGCCTCTGGTATCTTTCGTTCCTCTTTGCTATGTGTTTCTTTATTCTACATTGGTTAGAGGTATAGGGGAGGTTGAGATCTCACAAAACACGTTTAACCCTGTCGCATTTAAGCGCCTGTCCCAAGTCAGGAGCCTCTGGCCTTTGTTAGTCTAGTTTTTTTAATTTTAGTTCATTTATATGTTTTGGAGTTTAGTGTGACGTCTATTTTCACTGAACTAGCACACAATTTTAGGGACAGCTGAGGACCTCCTCCGGGTGCGGATTTTCTCGCTGCATTGAAGACCCATTGGTGGCCTTCGGCTGTTGTCTGCTCTTTGGTCGGGTTGTTGTCTCTTTGACATGTTCCCCATTTCCATTCTCAATTTTACGTTTAATTTTATTAGTATTTATTGTATAAATCAATCTAATCGACAACGAATAAGAAGATGTGGTATGATTGCAAATGACAAATATTGTCCTAAGAGAACAAATGACGTAGACAGTAGTAACTATAGGTCACCGTAAGGCCTCAAACAATAAACAAAACCAATACTGCGTAACGAGCAATAAAAGGCCCCGACATGACAAATGTAATACAATTCGAACAAGAAAACTAACGGCCTGATGTATGTACAAAACAATAAATGAAAAAAAAATATTACACACACCAACAAACCACTAGATTACAGGCTCCTGGCTTGGGACAGACACAAACAAATAGTTGCGATTGTCATGTTCGCCTCTGGTTTCAATTCAAAACACGAAATGCAGTACATTTTAGTCTACAATATTGATGAACCCATTACGCAATATCAGAAAAAATTAACATATCAGAACTCCAGGGGCACTACATCACTAAGAGATAATTAAACTACTTGAAATTTGATATTCATAAAGTCTATCATATCATTAAATGTATTTTTCAGACATGTTATATTATTATATTAGCAGTGTTAAGATAAAAGAGTTATTATATCTCAAACAATTAAATAAACAAATTTTCTTTTTTTGTAAGAGTCGGAAGATACCGAAAGGATATTGAAACTCATAAGTCGAAAAGAACTAACAATGATATGGCAATAAACGAAAACGACCAAAAGACACGTAACAGTCTAAAATCACAACATAGAAAACAAGACTGAGCAACACGAACCCATCAAAACCCGGACTGATCTCAGATGCTCCGAAAGGGTAAGAAGATCAAGATCTACATGTGGCACCTGTCGTGTTACTGATGTAAGTACCTACCCGGTGATAAGTCTAATTAGGTAGGTCACATTCGAGGAAAAGAGGTTGGGAATGTGGCTATGACAATTTTAATATATTCGTCGAAATCTGTTGAAACAGATATTCCAAAACTGTCAACCAACTCATGATTGAGTCCGTAAAATTTTCGAAGGATGACTTCACCATTTTGAACTCTTGGTTTAATATCTTCCGTGAAAGCAGGAACACTCTATCAAAGAAATCATGATAGAAATGCAAGCTCTGAAATATTTTATTAACTGGGAGATATAGATACTCCATATGCAGACGCTGCTCGAATGTTGCAACGTAGAAATGGAAAGTTCACTTTGGGAAATTTTGTTGTTAACCGACCAGCATTGTCAATTTCTAGATGTAAGTCAAAATATTCGGCAGACTTAACTGCATGTGTTGTATCCTTTATTTCAAGTGTGTTCAACATAGTTACCAAACCTTCGAGTATTTGGACCGTACGCGTATGGTTATGACCATATGGGTATACTGATATGGTCCAACCATACGCGTAAGGTCGGATCAAGTGAGTATATACTTGTTTGGTTATTAAAGAGCCGGACCATATGAGTATTTAGACCATATATGTATTTTCGAATAAATTCAAACTTCCTTAACAGACACAGCTCGGTCCCTGAACCAAATTCAGGACAAGTAATTTACTCATATGGTCCGGAACAGATACATTAACTTCTCAAAATCTAAAGAACAATATATAGCCGAGCCGTCAAGATGTTTGACTAAACATTTTTCTACAATGAAGATGGTCTTAAGAAATATTATAATGATATATATTCAACCAGTGGTGTCAAATAAATGAAGATTCTTAGAAATTGAAAGATCTGTATGTTTACAACGCTTACAACTACTATTCCTCATGCTTAATTGAAAGATAATTAACCTCGTCTCATAAAACAGAGCTTTTCAATATATATGGGACCAGTGGCTACAATTCCTTGCTTTGTGTCACGAAAACTATTCCTTTGTGAAAAACCTCAGCGATTTTAAAATCAAATAAACTGAAAATGATATAAACAAAATGCTAGATATTTTGATCTACACCATATATTTGCTGAGTTTGTTGGATGTATATTTCAGCAGATAGTCGGTATTTAAATGGGTTCTAATTATTGTGCACCACTTCTGGTCGTCGTGTTTTTGACTCATATTTAGCAGAATGAACACAAAACCTTTCAAAGATAAAAAGAAGCAGGTTTTTCAATTTCAATTTCACTTTCAGATATTGATTATGTTGTGTCACTCAGTAACCTATATTTCAATGAGTACTGACCTCGTAGTGAACCTAAGAATAAGAGTACTACCAAAAGATAAAGGTCTACCTAACATTTTATTTTTTCCTCGATTTTAACACAGATGGACAAGTTAAAATTAGAATCCATGACAAACGTGAAGATTTGAACTCTTCAATTGTACACTTCCCAGTTAAATGTGTAATTTTTTTAGCAGTAACAAACCCTCTGCTCCATCGTATGGCGTCTACATATCTCAGTTAATACGTTACGCTCGTTCATTTTCACACTAAACGGACTTCATAAACAGGGTTGTAGTCCTTACAAATAAATGAGGGACGAAAGATACCAGAGGCACAGTCAAACTCATAGATCGAAAACAACCTTACAACGCCATGGCCAAAATAAAAAGACAAACAGACAAATAATAGTACAGATGACACAACATAGAAAACTAAAGACTGAGCAACACGAACCCCACCAAAAACTGGGTGTGATCTCAGGTGCTCCGGAAGGGTAAGCAGATCCTGCTCCACATGTGGCACCCGTCGTGTTGCTTATGGTATTACAAATCCGGTAAATAGTCTAATTCGGTAGGTTACATTCGTGAAAAGGGAAGGGTATTGTAGTTACGACATAAGGAACATATCCGATATCATCTGTGAAACGGTGATTCCATAACGGCCAACCAACTCGTGATGGCGTCCGTAAAATTTACGAAGGGATGATTTCAACTTCACCATTTGGAACTCTTGGTTTAATAGCTTCCTTGTGAGCATCAATCCTCTATCAAGGAAATCATGATAGGAAATACAAGCCCGGGAATATCATATCAATTGGGAGATATATACTCCGTATGCAGGCGCTGCTGGAATGTTGCTACATAGAAATGGAAAGTTCACAATTGGGAAGCTGAAATCATCTCTTTTGTCGTAAAGTTTTGTTTTGAACCGACCCTCATTGTCAATTTCTAGAAGTAAGTCAAGATATGAGGCAGACTTAACTGTATCTGAAGTATCCTTTATCTCTAGTTCGATGAGATAGATTCGCTCAACATAGTCACCAAATTTTGTATTATTTAGTGAGAGAACATCACCTATATAGCGGAACGTAAAGTTAAAGGATATAATAAGCTGCTCCAACAGAGTTATGAGGAAGAACGACTTAAATCGACAGTACATCAATTTTAATGTCCCTGGCGACTTTGTCCGAATGGATCAAAGCTATTCGATCATGCATTCAGAAACGCATTCAGAAACTACGATGTAATATGAGCACAAGGGTTTCTTCTAACCTATTCAAGAACCACCCGGATGTTGTGGATGCTTTATCATCTTTGCATGACAAGTATGTCATTGTTCCAGCAGTTAAAGCCTCCGATAATATTATCTTCATATGTAAAAACCATTGCTTCGAATGTCTCACAAAAGAGCTTGGACTAAACAGCAAAACTGGTAATACTACTTATTCTTTAACATCATTTACAAAGGATGAAATTTTACAAAATCACAAATCTGTCCTTTGTTTTGGTATTAACATCAAAGAAAACGAAGAAAATCTACTGTCATTATACTGGATACCTAAACTTCACATAACTCCTTATAAAGAACGATACATATCCGGATCATTAAAATGTTCAACTAAACATATTTCTAAAGTGCTGACTACTATTCTTTCTACAGTAAAAGGTGGCCTTCAAATATTGTGATGAGATATATTCTACCAGTGGTGTCAATCAGATGTGAATTGTTAAAAATTCTAAAGATCTACTAATAAATCTAGGGTCACAATCTCTGCAATTTTGCAGCAACATTAAAACTTTTGATTTTTCTACGCTTTACACTACTATTCTCCATGCTCAAATGAAAGATCGACTTCACCATCTCATTAAACAGAGCTTTTTTCTATAAAAATGGGAATCGTAACAATGACGTGTCTTTACTAAGTTTGGTCATAAACTGAGATTCATAGCCATACAGGAATAAATCTGCTATTAAAGGGGCGCAGTTAGTGCCCATAGGAATACCTACTACCTGTCGATACATTTCATCGCCGAAACGTACATATATGTTGTCCAGGAAAAAATTTAAAGCTTCAATCATATCTTCACATTTCCAGTAAGTGTATCTAGCATAGCTTCCTTTTTCGTTACAGAAAAAGGCTTTAAACGAGTTACAGCAAATAAATTTGCAATGAGATTTTTCAAAAGACCATTTAATTAAATATAAAACTTTTTCTTGATAAGATTGTGTGGTGTAGAGAGTAGAAAAATCATAACTGTCAACAGATTTAAAGGGACCATCAGAAGCACGTATTTTATCTAAAAACTCTAATGAATTTTTAACACTCCAAAAATAATTAATAACATTATTTTCATAAGCTTTATTACAAAAGTTAATAACAAGTTGTTTGATAGTAATTTAGGTAACCAGTACATAGTCGGGACTTTCAAATGTTCGGAAGAGGCTTTAAGCTGGGTAGTGGCAGTGATATGCTTGTTTACAATTTGACTCTCTGTGGAGCGTACGGACCTGAATGTAGACGAATTGATAATTTCGTTTTGGAGAACTTCCGTGTAGTATATGCGTCACACCACCACTACATTATTGGCTGCTTTGTCTGCCTGTACGAACACAAACCGCTTTGCGAGTACTTGGAGTTTATATTTTATTCTAGAAATGGGAATGTCATGGACCCTATTATAAATTTCAGAATTGTTTTCAAAATGAGATATACGAATATCAACAGTATTCATAATTTTATTCAAATAACTGTCTAGAGATTTTTTATCAGATTTTTCACGTTTACACTAATTTTTACAGTAGGCAGACAAAGCGTCTTTAATGACCTGACGACACTGTTTCCAATCTATTATAGATTGAGGACGATATGTAGGTCCTTTCTTAAGAAAAGTTTTGACCTCACGGTCTTCGACGATGTTGATGTCTCTTGTACGGACATGACCATAGGGAACATATCTAAAACTAGATATTTCACAGTCTCAAGTGGAAGGAACATTATTTTCTGTATTAACGTCTGCTGTATTTGACGTATAATAGCAATTATTGTTTATCAGATAATTGAATTTAATGAGGCTACTGGCGTATGTTGTTTTTGTTTGGATTATAATGTGTTTGTATTATAAATCAAAAGTGTCTGCTTACACTGGCTTACATTTAGGAACGCCTCTTTTTGTTTAGAATGATTACTATCACGTGCATTTTATTCTCAAGAGTGTAAAGCACGTGAAAACTTTCTCACATGGCATCTGTTTAGCTTCATACAAAAATTTTGTCATACAAAAAAAAAATATTGTTATACAAAATATATTTTCGACATAGTCTATATTCTAGGATTGTTGTGCAATATTCGCCTGTATAGTTATTATTGCTCGAGTATCATCGTAGACAAACAGTTTGTTGACAAATTTTCCTGACCAAGAAGGTGACTTAGTTGTAAAAGGGGTTCACATGCGGATTGAATCTTTACCATGTCGCGCTATCCAAATATACACACATGGACAAGCGCTTTCATGATTTATATGAGTATTTTGCTAGAGAAACAGAGTTCTTTGGCACAGGAACTGCTAAAGTACATGAGAGATATTCGTTTTGCAGCACATAAATCACACGGTTGGGGAACATACGATGAGCAATTCAGACTCCGAAAAGCACAAAGACCTCAGGTAACTTGGGCTGCCATAAACAAAGACTTATGGTCAATTTATATAACAACAGCTATGAGAGATCAAGGTCAAAGTAATGAAAGTAAAGTAGGTTTCAGTTCTCAAAGTGAGCCCCTTCATTCCTTTAGTCAGTCATCAGGCCAGCAAAATTTTCAGCCACCAAGAACATGCAATGCATACAACATAAAAGGGAAGCGCTGTATTTTTAACCCTTGCAGATTCAAACATGGATGCTCAGCATGCGGAGGCCAGCTTACTTTTGTAAGAGACATTAAAATGTCAAAACAGAGAGACACATTTTCACTTGGTTTTTCCCCAGTTAAGGTTGAAAATTTAGAAATATATTTACATGATTATCCCCTTTTAGAAAGTGCCTCGTATTTATTGTCCGGTTTCACATTGGGTTTTCTTTACATTACTCAGGCCCTCGTTTACCTACAGATTCCAAAAACTTAAAAAGCGCTATCGAGAGACCAGATATACTTCTTCAAAAAATTAAGAAGGAAATAGATGCAGGGCGTGTTGCCGGTCCTTTTAAGTTTAGGACTATTCCTACTTTACGAATCTCCCAATTGGGCTTAGTTACAAAGGGAAAGGACGGCCAATTTAGAGTTATTCACCACTTATCTTATCCCGAAAATTCATCCGTCAATGATTTTATTGATCCAAAGAAATGTTCAGTAGTCTACTCAAATATTGATGACGCTGTCGATGTTATAAAATTATACGGAAATAAAACATTAGCCAGCAAGTCCAACGTCCGCTCGGCATTTAGATTACTCGCCGATTGATTTTGATCTTCTTGGTTTCAAAATTAATCAAGAATTTTATTTTGATAAAGCCCTCCCTTTTGGAGCCTCAATTAGCTGTGCTTTATTTGACAAGTTTGCCTCTTTTTTACACTGGGCTGTTTCTGTAAGAAAATCTGAGGGCGCCATTGTACACTACCTTGACGACTTTTTATTTTTGGGAAGGGGCGGAACCAGTCAATGTAGTGACCTGCTTCATAATTTCAAGGTTATTTGCAATGATCTTTGGCGGATGAGAAAACGATCTCTCCCACGACATGGCTTACATTCTTGGGTGTAGAAATTGACACTTCCGACATGACTCTCCGCTTACCTTCAGATAAGCTTGATGAATTACTTCAAAAAATTTCCTTTGTTTTAAAAAACAAGAAGGTCACGCTAAGGGAAAGGCAATCCCTTTTGGGATCATTAAACTCTGCGTGTCGTGTTGTCGCGCCAGGAGGGGGAGCTTTTTGCAGAAGATTGATTGATTCAACGATTGGTTTGAATAAACCACATTACAGAATAAGAATAACTTCGAACATAAA
Source organism: Mytilus coruscus (assembly GCA_017311375.1). Classification (NCBI taxonomy): domain Eukaryota; kingdom Metazoa; phylum Mollusca; class Bivalvia; order Mytilida; family Mytilidae; genus Mytilus; species Mytilus coruscus. Next base: position 85,609,259 of record CM029603.1, read on the forward strand.
AGCTGATCTTTTGATGTGGAAATCATTTTTGAAAAATTTTAACGGTCTTACTCTTATGTCAGATAGATTATGGACCTCTAACGAGGCACTCGAATTTTACACAGACAGTGCCGGGGGTCCACACTTGGTTACGGCATATATTTTAAGGGTAGATGGGCTCACGGGTTATGGCCGAGAACGTGGCATAAGCGCGGTTTATTGTCTAACATTACATTTTTAGAACTATTCTCAGTCATGGTACGAATTGTTTTTAAACATGTATATAATCATCTACATATGAATAAGCTAATTTATGAATATCAGTCTGGATTTTTGCTAAAATACTCAACTGTACATCAGCTACTAGAAATGTATAATTGTATTCTTAACTCACTAGAAAAGAAGGAAATAAATTGTTTTGTCTTTTGCGATTTTTCTAGAGCTTTTGACAAGGTATGGCATAGAGGGCTCTTACATAAAATGAAAGCTTACGGAATACATGGTAATTTACTTAACTGGTTTGAGAGTTATCTTTGTAATAGGAAACAGAAAGTTGTGATTAATAAATCATCATCCTCATTTTGCAGTCTTTCAGCTGGAGTACCTCAAGGATCAGTCCTTGGTCCCTTACTATTTATAATATATATAAATGACATTGCAGAGAAACTCACATCCCTGACCAGACTCTATGCGGATGACACTTCGTTTAATTACTCAGGGCACGACGAAGAACATATAAAAAATGTTATTGGTCGTGACCTCGAGGAGCTGAACGAATGGTCAAGAAGGTAGCTTATGTCTTTTAATCCAGACAAAACAGAACTAATGATTTTTTTCAAATAATGACGCTCTAGATCTAAAATTCTGCTTTAATAACAAAGAAATTCCTATTACAAAATGTCAGAAACACCTTGGGGTAACGTTTTGCTCTGATGCTCGGTGGAAAAGCCATATAGACAATCTAATTATTTGTATAAAGAAACATTTAAATATACTGAGAAAACTCAAGTATCAACTTTGTAGGAAAAACTTAGAAAAACTCTATATAGTATTTATAAGACCAATTTTTGAATATGCAACTGAGGTTTGGGATAATTGTGGGTTAGGATATGCTAATAAACTTGAAAGTCTGCAGCTAGAAGATGCTAGAATAGTTACTGGTTTGCCCATATTTACAAAATCTGAAAATCTGTATGAAGAAGTTGGTTGGGAAACTGTAGCTGACAGGAGGAAAAGACGAAAATTACAAATGTTTTATAAAATTCAATATAAACATGCTCGGAATTATCTAAGTAATCTAGTTCCACCCAGTGTACAGAGCACAACTGTATATCCCTTGCGATATGGCAATGATATCATTGTTCCTTTTGTAGATTATCCCTTACTAAATAATCTTTTATACCATCAACTATTAGACTATGGAATCATACCGATTTTCCCCTTCGAAAATCAGACTCTATCTCAAAAACTTAAAATCCAATTAAAAAGGCTAAATACTATAAATAAAGATGTACCTAAACACTATTTATATGGACCCAGGAAACTAAATATGATTCTAACACAATTCAGATGCTATTCATCTTTCTTGAACTATGACTTGTTTAGAGTCAATATAATTGCTGACCCATCTTGTTTTTGTAAATGCAACATTGAGACTGTACACCATTTCCTTTTCGACTGTTCTTTATATACACACCAGAGAGAAATTCTGATTAACAATCCAAGATAGCTCCCTGGTGACCTTATATTAAATGTTAAGTTACTAACATCTGGTAATCCGAACCATTCGTATGAACAAAACGTCAATATATTTAATCATGTATTCGAGTTTATTAAAAGGTCTGAGAGATTTCTTGTAATACGATACTAATAGTGTATTTGCGGTACATTCACGTCATCACCCTCATCATCATTACCAATTTTTCCATTATTATTGTTTTATCTTTTTTTTTCAATAGATAGACTCTTATAGTATTGTATATTCTGAATTATTGCATGCTCACATTAATATTGTATTGTAATTTATTGTTATTCGGAGCGGACTTCATAAGTATGGTTTACTTGTGTCCAATCCATTTTACTTTGAGTAAATAAAATATGTTTAAACTAAGCTATTCAAGAGCGAGATCTGTTCTTGCTTCATTCCAACTTCTATACACACTGGATAAAGTATGGCCAGATCCTGTTGAACAGTTAGTACAATTCATCGCTTATTTATCCTTGAAGCATGTATCTCCAGCTACAGTTCGATTATATATAAGTGGCATTTCCTTTTCTCACAAGGCACGTTATTTAGAGGATACTACTAAGAATTTTGTTGTATCGAAAATGCTTGAAGGTTTACACAGAAATCACCCACAGAGAGACAATAGGGCCCCGAAAACATTATCATTACTACGACAGATTACAGACGCTCTCCCTAGTATTTGTACATCTACTTAGGGACTTATCATTTTTTACCTGGGAGGGGGGCTGTTCATTTGGTAATCAAACATCTAAAATTTTCTTGATCCCCCCTGATATTTCAATTTTTTATTTGATCCCCCCTTAAAAACATTTGAAAAAATGTGATCCCCCTCTATTAAACCAGGAACATATATATTAGATATACTGTTCCCAGATTAAACATTTTAAAATGGAAAACACTTGTCATGTTATTTCACGGAAATATTGCAAACATGAAATATTCTCAGTGGAATGAGTCCCAAAATATATTTGAGGGAAAATTGCCTTGATATAGGGCTCTTCCAAGAAATATGTGTAGGTAGAGTAAGCCATAATCAGTGCTTTTGGATGCTTTTTCTTACTCTTGTTTTTAATTGGACCCAAAAGGATCTTGTTATGAAAAGAAAAAGGTACCTTAGTGGTGTTTATCTACTTAGAATCATCTTTTGTATCAAATTCAACTGTTTGTATGCAGGTTAGATGAATATTTGATCATTTATTGGTGAATTTATTAGTCATTACTATATTCTTTCATGATGCAGTGTGATTTGGATTTTTTGGAAGAAATTATACACAAATTAATGTAGATTTTGTTTTAATTCATACATAATTTCTTTTAAACTATTAAGCTGAGAATAACACAACATGGCAGTAATACTTGAAATAACCAGTCAAATATAGAATGAAGGTGGAAGAATTGGTATCAAAGGGGATTAAAAAAAACAAAGTTATTTTTCATTTACCTGTATATATTATGAAAACCGGTTTTTTTCAAAAGTGATTATTTTCTAAGGGTTAAATATTTCGCGGTGGTGTCTTGCCATGGCTTTGTTTGGACTTGTTTGTTTGCTTTTTGGCCTTGAATGTTTGTCCCTAATATTTTATTAACTATGTAGTTACATTCAGGTATCACCGATCAAATTTATTCGTTCATAGTGTGGTAATTTACGTTTTTGATTGAGTTAAGCCTTCCAATTGATATTTTATCGTGTGTTTTCAATGTTGTGATGTTATACTATTGTTTCAGAAAAAGGGTAAAGGTTTGGTACCACTAAAACGTTTAATCCCGCTGCAAATGTTTGCACCTGTCCTAAGTCAGGAATCTGATGTACAGTAGTTGTCGTTTGTTTATGTAATTCATACGTGTTTCTCGTTTCTCGTTTTTATATAGACTAGACCGTTGGTTTTCCCGTTTGAATGGTTTTACACTAGTAATTTTGGGGCCCTTTATAGCTTGTTGATCGGTGTGAGCCAAGGCTCCGTGTTGAAGGCCGTACATTGACCTATAATGGTTTACTTTTATAAATTGTTATTTGGATGGAGAGTTGTCTCATTGGCACTCACACCACATCTTCCTATATCTATTGAATCAATTCGACCAAGAAAGGAATTGGCAGCTATAAAAAAAAAAAAAAAATCGCTACTTTAGATTTTCTTTCAAAACGGAAGCATTTTAGGTGGGGAAGAATGTTTACAATAAAAAATGCAAGTCTACCATGCCAAAATCTTATGCGCTTGAAAAGTCAGATGATAATCAAAATCAAGCAGAATCAGACTCTTATGAAGCTCTTGAAATGCAAGGTACAGGAGATGAGTCTGACGTGTTTGACTTTATTACTGTTAAGCTTTAAGTTCCTGAGGGTTATGTTGATGTGTGATCAGTGAACTAGATTTTTCAGTACACAAATTGTTATATATATATGGTAATGAAATAAATTTGATCAATGATGGATAAAATATATTATTATTTGACTGTTGTAATGTTCTAAATATTTTGTCCCTTGAAGCATGCAAACTACTTACTTCCATGTGTAAAAAAAATTGATCCCCCCTCTTTGAATTTAAAAAAAAAAAAAGAAAATGAACCCCCCTTTTCCACTTACAGAAAAAAACTTGATCCCCTGCATTTTGACCAACCCTCCTAGGTAAAAAATGATAAGTCCCTTACGAATCTTTATTATTTAAATCTTCATTTATTTTGGCATTTTTCGCTATGTTACGTGTAAGTGAGTTTACGACAAAAAATAAATCTGATTCTAGTACCGAAGCACTGCAATTGTCGGATGTGGTTTTGTCAGATTTTCAACTAAAAATTAACATTAAGAAAAGTAAAACGGATCAGAGAGGCCATTCAACGTTCATTGTGATAAATGAATACAGAGATAACGCGAGCATTTGCCCTGTTTTAACCTTGAAGAAATATTTATCTGCACGTCCTACGGTTTCAGGTCGTAATCAGTTATTTATGCATTTTGACGGGTCACTCTAACCCGTTATCAACTGTCAGCTATGCTAAGGAAGTCGGTAAATTTTTGTAACATTCCAAACCCTTACCTTTTGAAATCGCATTCTTTTAGAGTTGGAGCCGCCACAGAGGCGAGCAATCGTGGTATTAATGACGAAGCTATTAAAAAGGTTGTTTGCATATAAAAAAAAATCGGAGAGACTGTTGTTTTCAGAGGTTTGTGTAAACAGAGGGGGGTTCTCCGTCCAGTCCACTGTTGCACGTAGGAGGGTTGTTTTGACACTTATGTTATCATAGTGTCCCCGATATGCTCTTTTCAATCCTTTGGCTATCGGGTTGTTTGTCTCACTGGAACTGGTTAAACATTTTATCTGCGGCCTATCAAATATCCACACATACATATTTTTGTACATATACCTGTTGTATTATTAGTAATACATATTCTGTATTCTTTCTACAATTTGTATTGTTGGTTTTTCAGCGCCAGTAGTCCGTTTTATTAATTAAAAATCAAACTTCTGCTGTTTTTTTTTTTATAAGAATACGAAATAATAGGTGGTTCTGTATTATCAAAATATGGAGGTATTTGACTATGGATGGTAGAGTCTTTGAATATACTAGATAAGTTAATAAAATCAATACCTCTATTTATATATTTTAATTTAAGAAATTGCCGTTTATGATTTTCAGGTTTATCGATACTAGGAAACAGCCTGTGGTGACATGAATGGATTGTATAGATGATTTTGTATGAATTGTCAGAAAGAACGATTTCAGAGTGAAAGGTGCATAAAGTAGATAAAACATATAAAAGCATATTAAATATTATCTAAATCAGATAAACTAAATTGACACAGTCAATAAAATCATTTTGTAAGTATTTAAGCCGTAAACAGTAAAATTATATGAATAACTAAGTTTTAGTGAAAAGAAGCAATAGTAAGTAGATAAAATAGTAGTTTGTACGTTAAGACATATTTTAAACTATTAAATGATTAGATAATTTAATACGTACACTATAAACACAAATGGTCATGTTAATATTTTATTACAGATATTGAACCATACTGTTAGAATATTATGCAGAAGATTATATACTATTGTATATACAGGACCTTTGTACCTCATACATGGTAGGTTTTGTATTCTGTTTATATGTAAAATTGAGAATGGAAAAGGGGAATACGTCAAAGAGACCACAACCCGACCAAATGTGTGTTTTTGTGCTTTACATGTGTCTTGAGCATGGCTATAATATGTGTTAAACAAACTTACTGTGTTATATTACTTTGCTTTATGTGTACTAATATAATGTTGTTATTAATTTTAATGGAATGACCTGTAAATGACTATCAGAAGAATATTTGGTAGAATTCAATATGTTAAGTATTATTATGTGTAGTTTATAAGAACAATATTTTTCATAGTTTATATTCCGTATGAATAGTTTTATAAGTCAAAAACATGAAAAACCCATAGTTGTCCAGTAGGAAATATTTGAGTACTGTATTTTGGATATCATCATCTAAAATGAATAGATTTATCTTTCTTTGTACTGATAATTTGTATTTAAGGGTCATTCTCTATATATTACAATAAAACGTATACATTGATCCTGAGGTGTTTATTTTAATGCAGAGCGGTCTTTATACAAATCGAAGGGCTGATAGCTCTGAGGGGGAAATTACATAAATGGATAACTTGGATTATATTGAAAGCAGACCACACCAACCCAGCCTACTCTGTGCAATTGTTGCTTTTCTTCGAAAAAAAAATATACTTACACATGTCTCTACCAAAAACAGATTAAACTAAATATAAAAATCTCTGAATACTGTTGATTCTTAAGACTAGTAGTCTAAGGTTGATTCACCTTTAATTTTCTATAATTCTATACATTTCATTTTCCGCATGTTCATTTTTAAAGAAGCAGATACACCAGGAATTGATTAGGATTCACGTTTTCTGTCGAAGGTAGAAAGTTCACTTTGGATATTCCGGCGTCCGTCTTCATAAAAACTGACCACATTGCTGTTTCGTGAGAGCCAAAAATCTAGACACAGAAAATGATTATTTTAAGAGGGAATTTATTTCAGGGACTGAGTATAGACTCCTAATCCCCAAAACATCGCTGGTTTCCAAGGACTGATGAAATTCCGCTTCTATTAGAAAAATTCATATGCACTGAATATTTCAGTCTCAGTTTCAGTGATCATCCTATTTTCTTATTTCTGTATACACAGTGTGGAAACGGAACTGTACGTTTTTTTTTAAATTGTTTTTGTCATTTGGGAGACTGTCAAGCGGGTCTCCGACATTCGAAAAATAACAAGTTGCTTGATGAAAAGTTTGCATGATGAACTCAAATGTTACTATATAAGGTTTCTGTTTCAAGATTTGGTAACGTAAACATTCTATATGAAGATATGAACCAATCAAATAATAAAAACAATATATGCATCCAAACGTTTTCATTAGAATGGTGGAGCTCCGAGTAAATCGATCAAAACTGTCACACAACAGCGATAAAAAATGTCGAAAAAACATTGAAAGACCGATCGTTGATACCAGAATTTTCACTTGCACCTTTTCTGATATATAGTCTTGCCTCTCTGAAAGTTCAAAAGCCATTGTTTCAGTAGAAATACAAAATATTCATTATTTCAATGTCGGATATTTTATTGACTGTACAATCGCTTGCGAGTTAACTGTACAATCACATGGGCCTTTCCTGTACAATCTCTTGGCCAGCTTCATAAGGTACATTGCAGATGTATTTCATTGGTTGTTTATCTGTCCTTTTATATTCATCTATGGTATTAGGAATAAATATTCACGTAATTTTAGTCATTTTGCCGATTTAGATTCTATCAGGGCACCTTTTATAGGCACGCTTAGAGTGTCTATTTCAGAGACAAAATCAAAAATCGAACAATAAGTATACATTCAAGACAACAAAAAGAGAACAATACAAATGTAAAGAAAAACAAATAACCGGAAAGGTGACTAGGTGCTCCGGAAAGGTAATCAATCTCTGAAGTTTACTTAAGTTATTATTTTCCAACATTTTAAAAGAATTATATATATGTATATAAACAATACAAGAAAGAAAGTTTCATCAGTAGACCGGGATATTATAGCTTTAAACAGGTATTTGAATGTGGAATGGTGGTAGCTATTCACGGTACCAAGAAAAGACACGTATATGTCAACAAACATCTAGCTATACCAGGTATATGAACAAAACGATGGCAGAGTCAAATATTCGAAGCTAGATAAGACTTATATATCTAATTATTGCAAGCTATAGCTACTGATGGTACAAAACTCCCATAAAAGTAAATTATATTAAGGATCATGGTGTGAGTTGTCATCTGAAAGACAGAGAAAACACAAAATCCTTTAATTTCAGGACACTTTTCATGATAAAACTTTTGAACATTTAAGCGGTATTACCCTCCAGGAACTTTTCAATATTCATAACTATAACATCCGACGAACGAACGACACGCTGTTTATCTTTTCTCTTTCTATCCTCAATATAAAAATAAGGAGATGTGTAATGATTGCCAATGAGACAACTATCCACCAAAGTTCAAATAAAGTGGATGTAAGCAAATATAGGCAACAGTACGGCCTTCAATAATGAGAAAAACCCATTCCGTATAATCGGTTATAAATGACCCCGACAATTTACGAAAAACAAAAAGGACAAACATGAACCAACGACAACCACTGAACTATGGGCTCCTGACTTGGGACAGGCACATAAAGAATGTGGCGGGGTTTAACATGTGCGCGCTCAACCCTCCCCAATCTTGGACAGTGGTGTCACAACACTACATAAGAACAAACTATAAAAAATCAGTTGAAAAATAAGTTCATCATGGAATACTATCCAGGACGATATCAGACTAGGCGCGGACGAATGTGTAACTGAGGCTAAAATCAATATTTGATAAAAAGACACAATTACTATTATTAAATCGTAACGTAAGGGAAAAAATCTCGTGCCAGACATATGTTGTATTGGCTTGCAGTAGTTTTAGTGAACATTTATATGATAGAAATCTCATGGAAAGTAGAAGCTGTTCATGAATGTGGCAGAATACTGTAGATAGCAGTAAGCATTTCCTACTTGAGTGTCATAATTATTCACATGCCCGAAAACGTAAACATTAAAAACTGTTCTGTTTAAAATATCGAATCACTTTTTGGCCTATATTGACTTCCTCTTTATCCCGGATTTGAGAGGTACAGCCTTGACGCACACATCCTGATGACATTTTTAAAACCATTTGAATATCAGTTATTTACTTTTTTTCTGTTCACAGGGAGACGGATTGATATAAGAACAATATTGTTTCCGATTCCCTTTGTGTATAACTACAATCATATTTAGTATTTGGTGTCTTACAAATAGAATATGTTTAAACTAAGAGCTATATCACAAGAATAAGATGATTCAAAAAAAAAATTAATGACATTTTTGTCATTAACTTAACCTGCAATCGAAAATATCAGTCATAAGCCAGTTTTTTTATAGAGAATCTTTTTAATCATTGGATTACGAGTCAAACAAATCAGGCCAACTAAGATAATTTCTACATCTTTTCAATTTTTGTTTACCAAAGTTTTGAAGTAGACCAAGCGATTGTATAGGAAAGGCCCAAGCGATTGTACAGTAAACTCGCATGCGATTGTACAGTCAATAAAATATCCGACATTGAGATAATGAATGTATTTGAATTTCTACTGGGGCAATGGCTTTTAAACTTTCAGACAGGTAAGACTATGTCTCATAAAAAAAGTACATGTGAAAATTCTGGTAGCAACGATTGTTTTTTCTATGTTTTTCGCCTTTTTTATCGCTGTTGTGTGACAGTTTTGATCGATTTACTCGGAGCTCCACCATTCTAATGAAAACGTTTGGATGCATATATCGTTTCTATCATTTGATTGTTTCATATTTACACATAGACTGTTTTCGTTACCAAATCTTAAAGCAGAAAAGTTATTAGTTCATCAAAACTTTTCATCTAGCAACTTGGTTTTTTTTTCGAATGTCGGAGCTATGCTTGACAGTCTCCCGAATGATCAAGAAATTAAAAAACCCTACAGTTCCGTTCCCACACTGTGGTATAGCTGTGGTAAGCGTTTCTTCAAAATTAAACCATTGTTAGAGAACGTGCACTTCAAACGTTGGCCTGGTTTAGATAAAGAAACTAAATTGCTTGGACATAATATACTGACAGTATACTAATAAAAGATTGGTGAAGACGCTAGAAGCAAGTAAAAATTGCCGCCATTTTTTTGTGAATTCTGATTGTACTTGCATGGAGACGGAGAGAAGAGAAATATAACTATCAACGAAGAGAGTAGCGTCTGCAAACTGGCTCCAAAGTTATGATAATGGTGATATCTTTTTACATTGTTGGAACTGTCTATTTTAGCGATAAAAGTTTTACTTTTACAAAAAAAAAAAGATCGAGTATTAGTCGGACAAATTGTTACTGTCCCAAACAGAAAAATAAATGAACAAATTGCTTTCAAATCGTATTCAAATCTCTTTCAAATCATGATTCTGCGATTTTTAGTACCATTAGCTTGCGATTCATTAAAAAATCATAAACAAATTAGAATTTTCCAAATTCCTAAAACTGATTTCTTTGTGATTTCTTTCTGTTGTATGATTTGTAAGCAATTTGTTTCTGTTTTGTGTGATTTCTTTATGATTTGTTTACTAAGAATATCGTATGAAATGATTTGAAAGAGATTTGTTAACTTTGTTAGCTAGAATGGTGTGATTTCGTTATGATTTGTTAACTTTGAATATCATACAAAATGATTTGAAAATGATTTGTTAACTTTGTTATCTATCTTGGTGTGATTCATTGATGATTTGCTACAATGAATAAAATATTAATGCATTCAAACTTTCTTTGTTTATCTCTCTCTGACTTCCGGTTGAGGTCAAATTCAAATTTCAAATACTGTTTGTTCTATAATAACTGAACAAAGAAGGTTGCAAGATGAGGAGTTTTATTCAGTCTATGAAAGATGATTGTGGTAAGGAATCTCAGTTATTTATTTATAATTTCACATATTCAACTAATACTATTCAAACGTTAATTAACCTTTAAAATTCAGAAACTGTGCATTTTAGTATCTCGTTATAATCATGATAATTTTGTGCTGTAAGGATTAATTTTCAAAAAAAATATGTGTAAAAGATGTGTAAACAGATCAAAACATTCATTTCAAGACTAGCATCCCGTGCCAGCAGACAAAATTCACTGGCAAGTTCAATGTTTTAATTGTTGTTTACTGACCAGGTCTCGGGCAAAATGGACAAAGCTATAATACAATGTAGCAGATTTGAACCAAGACTAAGACCCATCACCTATTCGACATCATTCTACTAAGTACACGTGGTTGCCTATGTCTTTTTCAAATTTCGTTCTAGTCAAATTCGGGAGAAAAGGTAAGAGAAACCTACACAGAGGAACAATTCGTCCTCATCGCAACCAAAGTTAGTATTCCTTTTACAATTAGAGGATGTAGCTATTAAAGGTAAAATGAAGACAATTGCGCTTCAAAGTTTGGGGTTTTCAGGGCAGAACATATTTTGATCTGGATGTAAATAATTTAATCTGTGAATTGATGATTGATGCCAATTTATTTACAATTTGCTTGTGATTTGCTTGGGGTAGGAATATATGATTTTCTTCTGATTTGTTAAAGATTTGATAACAATTTGTTAATAATTTCTTCATAATTTGAAAACAATTCGTTTATGATTTGCTTGAGGTAGGAATATGATTTACTTCTGATTTGTTAAAGATTTGATAACAATTTCTTTACAATTTCTTTACGATTTGAAAACAATTTGTTTGTGATTTGCTTTAAGTAGGAAAGCAATTACTTCTGATTTGTTAATGATTTCAAAACAATTTCTTCACAATTTGTTTATGATTTGCTTATGAATTGTAAGCAATTTGTTCGTGATTTGTTATTGTGATTTGTTAGCTCATTTGCATGTGAAATTTTATCACTTTCAAATCACAAAGAAATCATACAATTTGTTTATCATTTGTTACCATGATTTGTTCCTCAATTTTTTGTTTGGGGTAGTTTCAAATTTAGTCATCGCATGCGTTCTTCCAAATCTACCTTAAGAACATCCGGTTACAGTAAATAGAAAATTTCGAGATTGAAGAGTTTGATGGAGTAAATAACTTAACTGAAATAACTAGAGATCATAAAGAGCCTGTGTCGCTCACACAGGACTATGTACATCTTCAAACAATGGACACTCTCCAACATTTGACTATGTTGACATGTTTGAAGTTCTTGTCTGGTTGATCACTTTTGCTGTTTAAAGTGTCTTTCTATCTACAGAAGTCCATTACTAGGGGAAGTGTGCAACCCGCTACACAGTATAGGCGATAACGACGTCCCCGTCCTTCAAACTGTAATTGAAGCGGAATTTGAGCGACAATTCTGTTAATAGTAACACAAATCTATGGCCAAAGTTTTTGCAATGCATTCTGGGTAGAGATAATTTAAGCAAACCACTATATAACTTAAGGTAGCACTACAGTCTAACAATGATTTTTTGAAGATATTTTTTTTATCACATAATTTTGAATTAAGTATTATTCTGCACAGTTTGTAAAAATCCCAAAGTCATTATCATATCACAACAGGGAGTAAATTGATAATGAACTTATGTAAATAAAAGCACATGGTAATTAATCTAAATATATAGGCATTTGGGAGGGGCTAATATGTCAATCATCTGTTGATACCAGTGTCCAGCTGTTAATCCCTGACCACAAGATAAATATTGTGGTCTTATCTCATTGTATTGCAACAAAAGTAATTTATATAACATGTTTATAAACAGGGAAAAAGAAAAAGACATGAAAAGGAAAAAATCTAAAGGGAAGAAATCTGCAAGAAATGAAAAAAAAAAAATATCGAAAAGAGTGTGAAAGTATCTTTGAAAGCCTCTGACTCCCTGTATAAATTTCTTCCATTTAAATACAGTTTTAGGCATTTTCACCAATTTTAAGCTTATGTGAAATTTTTCAATTCCATAAAACTCAAAAATCATGTGGGAGTGTCTTTTTAAAGAAGTGGATGGTCTTGGATCTTTTATGAACATGTCTTTTGATGCACAATTTTAAAGTTCTAGCTAATTTAAGTAATAGTATATTTCTTTTGAAAAACAAATGAAAATTATTCTTTATAGTGAGAATAATGATGTTAAATATTGATTATATGCAGCTGGTCAATCCTGTTATTCTCTTATCTTAGACTGTCTGGACAGAGGCGGAGCTTTGTCTATATTTAATTGCTACATCACAGTATTGGTCAAATCTGTGACGTCAAACTCCGCCAAATGCCAAGTTAGTGTTGCACAGTGCCACACATAATGCAAAATTTACAGCATTAGAGCATCAAAGAGACAAAGTGTGTGGTTCTATTGATAAAGTAATGGTGTCAGAACACTCCTGGGGTGTTCCCAGTGGAATTTTTGTATTTATGTTGCATTTATAGGGGTTCTAAGGGGGAAATTCCGTTTTTAGGTCATTTCTCAGAACAATTTTTCATGAGATTTGTTAGGAAAAAATGAAAATATAAACTTTATGGGTACCCCCTTTGGCTTGACTTTGATATATGTGATTAAACGGAGTATTTTCTACAATATAGTGTCCCAGTTTTTGGATAAGTTGTTTCTAAATGAATTTATAGGTCTCCAAAGATGAAAGGTGAAATGAAGTTTGGCACCCAGCAGTTAAATCAATATATCTTCTTACTGGAGGCATATATCGAAAAACTGAGACACGGTTTTGCAGCTTTTATATGGTTGATTAAAGGGATGAAAACAAATTTTACTACCGTTTGACCTGAATGTGCCATTTCCATCCAAGTTGGAAGACCACTTTTTGGCAATTAATGAGTTATATTTTGAGATTTATCATACCAAAATAAAATTTATCTATGGATTCAAAAGAGTAATATTTCAGCTTTAAAATGAGTTAAAGATTTTAAAATCCATTGAGTAGTTTTGGAGAAATTAATCTTTAAAGACTGTTGGTTGGAGTCAGAAAATTCTGACTGTAGTGCTACCTAATTAGCACACAGTTGAAAATAATGTTTTACTATCGACCCGTTAATGAATAGGCATATTATAACTGTTACAGTGTCATGAGTAATGATGGTTTTGATATTAGATAATAAAAATGTTGGTATAATTTATCAATTTAAAAACTACATTTATTACCGTAAAAAATTGTCAGAATAAAAAAGCTTACTTCTTTATACAATTCACGTTTAGTTTCAGAGTTAATTCGACAAATTTGCCATTAAAAAGTTGACAAGAAAAATTATGTCGGAAAATGGTGCTTCCATATATAATACAAGTAACACTGGATGAGGTAATTAAGAGTTGAATAGGAATAAACATTCTATTTTATTCCTTTTACGTATGCATGTTACGTTTTTCAAATTTTCAGAAAAAAAGAGATTTTTTAAGGTTGTGCGGAAATTCTGCAAATATAACCATTTTTAGCAAAATTACAAATTATACACTCAATTTTGAAAAGAAAAAGAAATAATTTTATAACCTTTCCTCCATTTCAAATATCATCAATCCCGAGTAAGATCTCGGCGGTAATACTACCTCGGATAATGGTGTGGATGGACAAAGGTTTTCATTTCATTTATATATTGTAACATTTTTGGTAAACATGTTGCTAAAATTCAGTTCACAACAGATGTGTTTGCTATAAAAAAGCTATAGGTTAAAATTGTAGGAAGAGTTGCTATCACGGTATGTAATAATTAATAAGTATACTTCGTACTGAAATATGAAATATGAAAAGTCTTAGTTCAAAAACATTACTGTAGGACAATTTGATTTAATTTGTTCAAGAAATTAATCAGTTTTGAGGGTTGAGTTGGGTATAGAACAATAGTCGCCTCTAGAAATCTCCAGATCCGACAGTAAAAACCTTGCTTAAGCGTGTGCTGCATTATACCTTGCGTATACAGGATGAATGTCACTCTCTCTGTTTGTTAAATAACCCTTGCGACAATTTTTTGAAGGGTCCATAGGAATAATGACCCATACTGCAAAATATTTGCCACTATCCAACCTGTTTTCATTTTTTATTTTCAGCCCAAGTTCCACGTCCTTCATCCAGGACGAGTTACCGTGTGAAACTTTTAATTTGTATTCCCTGTTAATTGGCTCTCGTCTTAGATATGCATAAGTTGTTATTGGCTTTGAAATAGCTGTCAGTAACTGCGAGTACTCTCAGATGATCTGTACTTACTGTCTTTCTGTTGTGTTGATGTATAAGTATAAGTACCCGTCCACGTCCACTCTGTGTTTTTGTTAGATGTATTTCTATTTGTATCCATCTGATGAGTTATGCCTTTTTCAACTGATTTGTATAGTTTGTACTTATGTTGTACTGTTACACCACTGTCCCAGGTTAGGGGAGGGTTGGCGCCTTCAAACGAGTTTAACCCCACCACATTCGGAATGTGTTGTCCCAAGTCAGGAGCCTGTAATTCAGTGGTTGTCGTTTGTTGCTGTGCAACATATTTGTTTTTCATTCATTATTTTGTACATAAATTAGGCCGTTAGTTTTCTCGTTTGAATTGCTTTACATTTGTCATTTCGGGGCCTTTTATAGCTGACTATGCGGTATGGGCTTTGCTTATTTTTATATGAAACATTTACAACTTAACATGTAGCAGGCAACAATTAATCAATCAAAATAAAAAAATAAATTCGCATGATATGCACGTGTCTTCAGACTTGGTAATGTAAAAAGACATTATACAAGAAGACTATAGGAAAGTTGCAACGGTGACTCACGTACCCATCTTATGAGAGTGAACATAATGACTGACAGACTGAGTAAAAAATATGGTACTATGTAGCACTCCACAGTTAGGTGTGTAGTTTCGCACTTTGGCCCCTGGGAGAATTTTCAAATATGAAAGCTAGTGTGCAACAAAATTCATTTTTTGATAGCTAAAGATTAATATAGCCTTCATAGTGGGTTTATATGAACATGAAGAATATGTTATGTATGTGTTATGGGCTGTTTTCTGTATGACAGTCCGTATTTTCATATCCATAACAGACATTGGTCCGAAATTATTGGAATGTTTTTCCAACTTTTGTCGCACGAACTTTGTGATTGAGTTTAACGAAAATTGAAGCGAAAGACACCCAATTTTCATTTGCTCATTTGGTAGGATAATGTCAATAGTTTCAGAAAATTTATCACTCAAAGGAATTAAAATTCTAGTTTGAACCAAATTTTGGGGGAATAGTGACAATTTCACCCCCTTTTTACAATACTCTATGGTAAATAAATGCAGAATGCTGCCATGGATACACAAAAAAATGAATTTTATTTCACCATTTTAACTTTTGAAAATCAATCTATGGAAGATACTGATTACATACATATGCACATGTATGAAACAAACAGTTGGCTTAATGTATTAGAAAGCCAGGAACAGAAGATGATTTAACATTTTGTGGTTCAATTTTGATTTTATTTTCTAACTGTGGAGTGCTACCTATGCCCTTTACTTTTAAGTAAATTAAAATCAGGAGACTTTTAAAATTTGAAATTGTTATGAAGCCATCTGTTCCAACAACATATCGGGTTTTTGACAGATGCGATTAAGAACACCTTTCGTCGCTAATGCAGTATCATGAGTATGTAGCTTCCTTGATGCCTTATATATCCGAAACATAATTCATCAACACAACGTTCCTTTAAAAAGGAAGCAATTATGACTATATTTTAACAAATACAACTATATCATTTCAATAGACGGTACATTTTTAGTCACGGCGGATTTTATACAATTTTATTGTTCTCATTTGCCTTTGAGTGATTCAATGATAAATGGTTCCAACGTTTCCTTTTAACAAATTTGCTATCATTTTTATAATGTTGACAATGAAGTTTTTAGTAATAAGCAAAAATAAATCCACCGCACTGATATAAGTTGACAACTGAATATTAATCAAAACCACAAGGTGACTAGTTAACAAATATCTGTTTCATGATAATATATGTCTACCCATGATGCCATAGTTGATTTTGGAGGATCATCTGGTCCGAGGACACAGTTATCGTCCTTTAATATAGTCCCTAGTGTGGACAGTGTATAACTTGCAAATTTTTTTCATACACTTTCCAAATGTATTTCTTTATATTTTATGCATGAAATATTAAGTAGGGGCTGAAATTACATGTTAATAAAATTTGGGTGATGAATTTTTATGTAAAGTAGTGATTTGGTCCAGTTAAAAAAGGTCAAAAAATTATTTAGTATGTCTGAAGCTGTCAAACTGAATTATATACCCCCTTATGGCCTTAGCATAGAATTGTCCGTATTTGAGTAAGAGCTGGTAGACTTTTCTATTATTGCGTGAACCCCCTGAGGGGTTCACGCTTATATATTGGCGAGTTTTGGAAGTGTCTATGGGCCACTCGATATCCTCGGAATCACAATTCTCGGAACGTCTCGAAAATTTCCCATCATTTATACAGGTAGTTATTTATGTCTTTGATGCGTCCCGTTATGGATTGGCTACCAAGTGACATTGTATATTTCAACAATCCGGCAAAGTTCATTTGTAGATTTGAAAGTGAAACAAGAAAGACTATTTTGCATTCTAAAATCGATTATATGTTAGAACCTATTTGCCTTTTGATAAAACATATATGTTCTAATAATGTGAATGTTTATTAAATATCAAGTATAATGATAACGCAATTATATAATTTATGCTTTGAGACGGTCCCTCTACGCGTTGTGTGTGTAGCCTTTAATGAACCTGGGAATAGTTTATTGATATACAATGACCCAGAATAAACTGATTATTTCTGAACGTTTATCATTTGATATTTAGTATTTCAATCATAACATGAGAAAATGTCGGAAAGCATGAAGAAAATTAAGAAAACGATATTTCTGTTAAAAATATTTATCTTAGGTCGGAAACACAGTGGTCGGAAAGCAGAAAGATAATCAAACAAAAGGATTTTTCTGTAAAAAAAAATTTAATTTCTTTAATAGATACTACCAGACTAAGAGAATATTCATTGTTAAGGTAAAACTGAGACTGAATTTATTCCTAATAATTATAGAATATAATTAAAATTGTAATGTATACGTGCATTATGTCTCATAGGTTTGAACAGTCATTACATGTATGAAAATTATATGTAACGTATGAGCACAAATGAGCAGGGGTGTGTACCTAAAGTTAGCTAAATATCTATATTTTAAACGGTCATGAATGAAAAAATACTTTGGTTTCAATTCACAAGGATTTTAATTCCTTGCATCTCACAAAAAAAAAACGTAAAAACAAAATTAATTACTATCATAATGCCAATTACTTTATACTGTTTTAGTAGGGATTTATAAGTCTCTGCTTATATTTTGTATAGCAATATATTCATATAAACTACGTGGAAAGTTAGACTTTAAAAAGAGATTCATTTGATAAATAAAATGTCCATCCATAACTACTTGACATTTGTGTTGATTGATATTATATTCAATCTATTTTCGGAAAAGTTCACTAACAGGAATGTATGTTTATTATAAAATTCCAATTTTTTTTTTTTTCTTTTATTAGTTCAACCTTATAGCATCTAAATATTTGTACTATGGTACGGTTTTGAAAATTGTATTCATTGTGTTGACCAGCTATCCTTAATTCATTCACATTATACATCACCCTGTTAACACGCACACTATCGGTTTGCGTTCACAAAAATTCCGGATAAAATGTCAATGAATCCGGAGTCAAAACACTTGAGGTAGGTAGTTTGACATCCGAATTCAACTAATAGTCAGATTAACATACGTGATGATATGTATTCTTATCCAGAGTATCAGTGCGTATGTTTTCTATTTACTATTTCATGCGCAAACATACCACGTTCATGCATAAATATTACTTTCACTCGCGAATGCGAATTTTCCCTTTTCTCATCTAAATTCAGGACACGGCAGTTAGAGCTTGACATGTGACTTTCAAGCACAGTCATCTTTGCTTACGGTATTGTGACCTCTAGCTGTTTCTCTTTTGTTTTCTTTTTTTAGTCACTGTCCTTTTATAAACTTTGACATTTTCGAAATGCCAAGGATTTTCTACCCAAGGAATAGATTATTTAACTTCGTAATTTATTTGGCTTTTATTCGAGCTTCACGTCTGGCGTACAACATGTTAATCCTGGTATCTTTTTATATCTACATGTCCATGATGTCTTTTTATATAAATTGTTTCTTTTGAGAGTATATTCAGGTATTCATAAAACTTCTGAAAATAAGATATTCTTCAAAACCAAGTTTCCTGTAGACTATTTGGATTGATTTAATTAAAGTCTGAAATCCTTAAAATTTGAGATGTTTTATGGGACCAAAATAGTAAGTCTTTATATAAGAGGTCCAAATGAAGCTGAAAAAATACTCGTAAGTCATACACATTTCAGTATAACTTACAATAAATTTTAATCGTAAGATGTTTTGTGAAGAGTCGCTGGTGTGTTACTCTCAAGAAAATATACGAAACCTTTATTATAAGTAACATGCCACAGGGTTTCACTTCACATGGAAATGGACTTTAAATTTACCTATACAACATCTACCATGAGTACAGACAACTTCAATAACGAGTTGAGAATATGAAGGTATCCATGCAGGAAACAAAATATAAAGATATGATAGATAAAATAAATGCATCCAGATTATAAAGCAAACTGAGTGCTTAAAATTATATTGCGATTGATTTGTGCAATTAGCATTATACATCCGGTTTGCAGAAACTGAAATTTGCAATAGAATTATGAAAAAATGATTTACAATCCTTAGTAATAAATGAAATAGTCAAGCTTTAAAATGTATATTCAAATAGTAGCTGTATATACACTTTTCCATTCACAACTATCCAACAGTGCTGTCAATTGACTTGTGCAAGAATGTAAACACTATTACATATTTTTTAAATAAAGGTAGTATAACTTCATCATTATCTTCTTCTATTAACAGTCAATTATTTCAATTCAAAAGCAAGCAAATATTCCACAACAATCTTTTGATGACCAGTCAGCGGTCTTAGATTCACGTATTGCTTTTCTTTTTTTTAAAGAAAGCAACTTGTTTTTATATTATTTGTCCCAAAAGTAGTCCACTACACAGTAAAAATCTTTTTGAGAGAGAGCAGGTGCGAATTTTTTAATTTTAATTTTTTGTCTAAAAGAAATGCACTACGAAATAACCGTGTTCTCGGGCCACCTATGGTGCTTTTCTCTGATAACGGGGAGATTATGATTGCCTAGCTATATATCACAGCTTGCATACTTACCCTAGTAAAGAACTTCTGCTATCTTTTATAGTTTTCAAGATAATAGGCAAAAACACTAAAAATGGTAAATATAAAAATAAGGAGATGAGGTATGATTGCCAATGAGACAACTATCCACCAAAGTTCAAATAAAGTGAATGTAAGCAATTATAGGCAATTATAGGCAACCGAACGGCCTTCCATAAAAGTAAAATAACGGACATTTCCTAATGTAGAAAATGGTGAATTAAACCTGGTTTTATAGCTAGCTAAACCTCTCACTTGTATGACAGTCGCATGGAATTCCATTCCATTATATTGACAACAATGTGTGAGCAAAACAAACAGACATAATAGGTAAAAAAGTGAAAAAATGGTCTATCATAGCTTTAAAGATAAGATTTTTGTAAAAGTTAATGGATGACGACGGACGATGACAGACGACGGACGCCAATTTATGAGAAAAGCTTATTTGGCCGTTCGGGCCAGGTGATCCTAAACGGGTGATATTAAAACTTACGACATGAGAAGTTAAAAAAACTAACGTTTTGGATTGTTTATTAAGACTAGCTGTACAATTGTTTTTCTTTCTTTTACAAACTTTCCACCAATCATGTGTACGAAACGGTGTCGAGACGAGGCATGGAAGTCGAAACACAGAACGGGATACGGTAACACTCCTGGAAACAGTTCTATGGTTTGATAAACAGCCAGCATTATAGGATTTCAGAAGACTTAAAAGTCTTCTTCCCCCTAAAACACAGGTTTTACCTGTCAAAGTAACAAACTAAAAATAAACTATATAAATTTCGGTCATATAAACTATAAAGGTCAGATGTTTTCAGTCTAAGGCATGAGTTTCATTCGAACGCTTTAGAATCACACTTCCTCCTTTTATTTCAAATAAAGAGTTAACCAATTCGGGGAGAAACCATTCAGTATGAAAATGAACACATGCATAATATGTTGACCAGTTTTGATGAATGAATGTTTTGTAAAAGAGACTGTTGTTATATCTCAAAGTGCTGACGGAGTCAGAAAGAGGGTTATTGTATTACAGATACTAAGCACTGAGTTAAATTTAAATGTATAATTAAGAAATAATCTAACTTGTTTTGCCTTCTATAAAGAAGAGATTTGCAGTACTAGTATTTAACAATAGATATAAATGATAATTAAGCTTGTACAGAATTTATATAATGCAATTATTGCAGTTACACCAATTGAGAGATTGGTTGGTTTAAACAAAACATAAGATTCTGTAATTGTCAAAGGATGCATACCATTAAAATGAATACGTTTATTAATTGTATGTATTTGTGTTTATCATTTTGTTCTGTTGTTATGTCATCAACACCTTAGGGTAAAATTGGGACTTTGTTAATAAATAAATAGTTTTACTTCAACCTGCTATAATTATCCGTCCGCACTAAATTCCCTGAAGGATAAAATTTGAGGAAAAATAAATGTTTAGATATGGCCAACCATTGAGGAGTTTCCTTACTAGTGACAGGTACATGACACTATGGTGGTGTTAAACTAGATTTGTAAGAACTCAAACCTCCTCCTTTTATCAGAAAAATATATTTTTACATGTAGGCCTCAGACCACAATTATTTTTACCATTGGTTACAATGCATGTCTTTGTAAAGACAACTTGAATTAAGGTAGCACAATACAAAAGCAAATAAATTTTATCAAAATTTCATTTTCAGCTGTTTTTGTTACTTCTTAATATTTCAAAACCACAGAAGAAAAAATTATTTACATGTACATATCTTGCACTGTTAATGAGTTTTGATGATAATTATTTTTATAAACAAATGCATGTGTCTTACTGATACAAGATAAGAACATGTGGGCAGTACTTTGTGGTTAATCAATAGAATCATGCATTTGATAGCTTCATGACCACTGACCAGCAATAAAAATAACAGTTATGAAAAAGAGGTGGATTAGGGATTTATGGAAAAATGAAGATAATGAATTCCAAATAAAATACATTTCTGTATTGGAGCTGCAAGGAGAAAAAACAAAATTGCTATTTGGAGTTATAGAGGGAATCAATATATAAATGTATAGATATTAAACAAATATAATTGTACAACAATTTTAAATGCTGCTGATGTTTATACTAGAATTTCGTGAGGAGAAAGCTTAAATATGAATTCGTTTTAAAAGAAAATACAAATTAAATATTTCATTTTCAAACTGCAAAAATGAAAAAAAAAATCTACTTTGTGTAAAACACCATATTGCTATTGTATGCAGTTATAATTCTAGAAATCCCGCATAAGGATATCCTGTAGACTGACCAACTGATCATTTTGTGTACACATGCATAACTTCCTTTTTGTAACAATGCAAAAACAAAATATATCATTTTATGTACTAAAAGAATAAAATCCATATTGAAAATAGTAAATGCAATATGTAATTAAACTTTTGAGATCATTACTAGTAATAGTAAAAGTTTATCATGGAGGGCAGAGTTTTGACCATATCAGTAGCAACTGACTTACAGCAAGGTCACTAATGGTATAACATCTCCCGCCAGATCTGATTTATGGTGCATATGGTGTGCATTTTCTTTATATATTTAGAATTGCTGAAATGGAATGCTTTCTTACTGGTCAAAACCTAATTTATTTATGATTAAAGGCCAAATCCTGAAATATCCCCATGGTACATGTGTGAATTATATTGAAGTTAATGGGGTGCAAGTAGGAAAATCCTTAATTATTTATTCAATTTTGACACATTCATTTTTATCATGAAAATGAAGTTTTAAATGAAATTAGCTCCTAGATGGGTGCCGCTATAAGCCTGATTTTCACACATATTGTTTCTTGACCAATTATCCTGAAAACGGTGTCTCAGATTTCCAAAAACATCAATAGAACAAATTTTATACCCAATTAAATTTAGTGATCTCTTATGAATTGAGGTTGCAAACTTCATTGAAGATTTATGAGAGAATGAAAAACAATAGGAAAAATCTGAGACACTCTTTTGGAGGTCAAACTGTGTTGTACAAGAATCTATAAAATATTTTGGTTTGGTATGACTAACAAAGAAGCTAATTTCATTCAAGTGTGAACATCACAATATAGCAACTAAATACATAATAATTAATTATGTAATAAATATGTCATAATGAAATTATCATCATTTGAAATATTAATCTTTCTTCCTTCTTTTGGTACCTTACATATAAAATTTCAAGCTAATTGAAAGAAATTACATCAGTTTAAAGTTGTCTGATTTGGGGTGAAAAAATCTTTGTATTGTGCTACCTTAAAAACATTGCACCGATTGAAACATGAATTAAATTTTACTGCTAGTAGACCATTATTATTCTAATCAAATATGTTTGTCCCAGATCAATCCATCACTGCCTTTTTTGAGAACCATGAAAACGTGCCAATGGTAGGAGTTGAATCTTTAAAAAATGCCAAAAGCTAATTTCTACCCTTCTTTCACTTTGGCACACTCACTATGTTTACTTTCAACAAAATATTTCCACATATTTTACTTATTTCAATATATATGCAACTTATAATACCATTTAAAACTTTTCAAAGAAAACAGTAGCAAGAAAACTCCGGAAGAAATATCCAATGTAATAGTTAACTATATTCCTAGACCACAAACGAAGGGAAGCCTGTATATGGGTCATTTTCAAAATCCGTCAATATTCTTGTCCGGCTGACCTGTGAGGAAAATACGGCTTTATCACTATTTGAATTTTGGTGTCCTGCATAGTGCAACGTAAGTTCTACTACTTGCAGAAGTAAAAAAAAGGAATATGTACACGGATTTTCTTGGAAATCTTGCTCAAAGCTTTAAAATTACCCCAAACTACATGTCCCCACTCCAAAAAACCAAATATCGTATCAAAATAGAAATCTTTATAATTACACAAAGCTTACAATTTTCTGTTTTAAGATAATGCAAAATGATATTATAAAGGCTTTAAATAGTAGCTTAATTGCTATGGTTTCAGATTTATTTTAATTTTTCATAGTGTCCTTCATATTTTGTCAACTACATAACAAAAACGTTTTTGCTTGCCATAATATAACTTTTGACACCCCTTTTTAACCAGAGAGTGCCTCAGTACTAACTCTACATATCATTAAAATAATGGAAGCATAAAAAGATAACTCTGTAAAAAGTTAAATCACAAAAATACTGAACTCCGAGGAAAATTCAAAACGGAAAGTCCCTAATCAAATGGCAAAATCAAAAGCACAAACACATCAAACGAATGGACAACAACTGTCATATCCCTGACTTTGTACAGGCATGATTTTCTTTAGATAACAATGAAACATCACGTCTACATCTATATCATTATAATCAATGTTCTGTGTTTTATAGAAAAAGCACAGTGTATGTGATGTCGAAGTATCAGTGGTATTAAAAAAGGCCCCAAAAGTGTGAATACGCCCACTACATAACAGTGAACTACATAACAATTGACACAGTTTTGTTATGTAGTGGACTTTTTTGTAGTGTAGTTGACAATATCGTCATGTAGGTGACAAAAAGCAAAAGTCAAAATCGATCGTTGAACACTGTAATAACCGAAGTAATTAGAAAAAAAGTAAATTTATCTTATAATATTTAAGCAAAAGTTTATAAAAATATGGACGGATTTCGAAAACGACCCATATATAATCTTCATAATTGTAATAATAAATTAATCGGATATATATCTGCATTATAATTTACGAAAAAAACACAAACTATTAAGCTACAATTAGCTTCTTACCATTCTGCTTGTTGAATAGTTTATGAATGTTATGCTACAGGTTTTACGATTGTTTTTTTTTTAATGATACAAAACAAAAATAATTTTGACGTCATGCGTTGTACAATTCATTCATAAAATACAGCGAGACCTAGTGGATACTATTTCCTACTATGCGATTTGTCTAAACACCATTTGGGATATTTCCCATAAGACCGTACCTATTTGATTTTACAGATTTTTCATTATATATTTTACCAGAACTCCATTAATAAGTAGTAATGGACTTCTGATACTACTAATTGCATCTCTTATGCATTTATATATTTAGAATGTTACTTATTTTTGTTACTGAGAACACTTCTTCTTCTTCTTCTTTCTTGCGATCCTTCATTAATAGATTATTCGCCATGTTTCGACTTTAAAATTTGATTTATAATTTACAAATAACCAGAAAAAGAAAACAAAATAAAAAATCTAGATAATATATGTACATTTGAAAAATACATTTAGATAAAACTATCATTTGAAACATTTGATAACAATAACAGTTATGGGTAGAAAATAGGGATTGGAGCAGATTCTGTGATCATACTCTTGAAACCCTGTACTGTACTGCATGAAAATAATTGTTGTGGCAATTGATTCCAATTTATAACTGTACGCGGATAAAGGGAATATTTATAACTGTCTTTAGATGCTTGTATTTGCCTAAATGAATGTGGATTGCTATGAGTGGTTCTATTGTCCAGTGGGATCAAAAGGTATAATGTAGGGACTGCAACCATTTCGAGTATAATTTTGTAAAAGAAAACAAGTCTGTATCTTAAACGCATAATTTCAAGTGGAAAATAATATTTCACAAGGTTGTAAAGGGACATTTCTGTCCCGAAAACATAAAACTATAAAAAGCTAGATATTTATATCGATTGACTAGTATAACCTGGAATAGAGTTTCCTTGATGGTTATATATTATTTATATATTTTTCTGCCAACAATGGAAAGCTTATGTAAGGGATGTCACGTGCATAACTAAGATATATTTTCCTGGTCTAATCCCATATTGGAGGGTCAGGATGGGGTCCTTCAATTCTGCATTCATTATTTTTTCAAGCCATTTTCTCTGTCATTTATAAATTTTACCCATTATTCTTTATATTTTATATTTCTATTCTTTATTTTTTGGCCTATTTTTCCATTTTTTATTTTTTTTGGCCCCTTTTTCTATAGTACTAGCTAGTACTTTTATCTTGAAAGTTTTTACACCATAAGCCGGTTAGTTCTAAAAAATAAACTCGATACAGCACATTTTGAAACGTTATTTGCTGAAATCTCATTTTTAATTACCGTCGAGAACATTTTATTTCTGTACGCTAAAGTAAAGTGAAATGCCGCAACTGATAGCAAATGTCAAATTAAAAGAAAAGATGGTTATAAATGGTTATAAATGGTGGCCGATATTTCGAGTAATGAAATGCAGAGTTCATGCAGGGGATCTAAAATATTTAAAAAAATTAGTGATCACAGTAGATTTTGCTACAATCATATAGCAATTGTATCTGGTAAAGCTACCACAAAAGTTAGTTTTGATTCTGTATTTTAGTCACTTTGGATTTAAACAGAAAAGTCGTGTGCTAATATATCCCCCATATCTTCATTCGCTTCAGTTTCCTCTCTGCCTTCCTATATTATGGTGCAGGCGACGACAATACAAAAAAAAAAAAAAAAAAAAAAAAAAAACGACGTTGACCCGTCTTACCATACAGATTTTAAATTGTACTTATCATTTTGATAACTAACTAATGTCGTCTTTAATTGAAGAAAGAAGCAAATGTTCTTGTGAAATAATTATGTTCTTATGTTCCGGAATCAAACTAAATTTGCAAGTACTAAACCCTACCAATACACCAGATATTGACGGGGCGTAAACTATATGACGCTTATTCTAATACACCCAACATCATGACAGTGGTTACAAAGCAACTTTTCGAAATCAATTTTATTTTGAATCAGTAGTCCGCAGCTTCCACAATAAAGTACATTACCTTTTGATGTTGATGTAACTGTGTCCTTAAACTATTACAATATCATTATATAAATTATATTGTTTCGACTACAATCGCACGCCAATCTTTATCATAAAGGACAGTATGAACTTAGCCTGGCGTCCTGACCCGATCCTGTCGAGCAGTGGGCCAGGATCACAGGCTCCTATGAAATGACTTCAGATAGCTGTCAATATGAGGGAAAATATTTTGATATCTCTAACTGTTTCGGATTTAAAAGAGTTGCGTAACGAACATAAATTGTAGATTAAGTTTGGAAAGTCGTATACACCCCCTTTTGGTAGTCATTCGACATGAGGAAATACAAAAAATCTGCCGGTTTTGTGATTTTAAAAGAATTGCAAATATTTATCAAAATTCAAACTCTCATACAGGATGATTTCCTTTTTTTTCTCTCAACATTGCCTGTTGAAGAGAGAGAGAGAGAGAGAGAGAGAGAGAGAGAGAGAGAGAGAGAGAGAGAGAGAGAGAGAGAGAGAGAGGGGTATGAGGGTGTCATCCCAATTTCGGGGAAAACAAAAGCTGAATACCGAAATCCCGAAAAAATAAACATTTTATGACGAATCCCGAAAAAATAAATCATTTTATGACGAATCCCGAAAAATTAATCATTGATTCCCGAATCCCAATATGTGTAAATCCTGAATTCACACAAAAATATAGGCCCAACCCGACGTCCGGAAAAGATCTGTTCAAGAGCTCAGTTTATTTAAATTTTCAGAGATTAAAATCAAACAAAAATATTTTACACAAATTCGTCTTCAGACACGTTAATTGATATAGTATAGTCTGGATGCCAGTGAAATGCATACAATATCGTATGTCATTGGTCACGCACGGACTGTCTTACTTTACAGGGATGCTAATGCGGCACATCAAAGATAAGATATATTTTAACCAGACATTTATCCATTGTACGACAGGACTTAAATTAACCTGAATACATTGTCAGACCTCTTACGTATCCTGTTGACTTTGATACCGGTCAGACAGTTCCACAGAAGAGACCTTTATAACATTTAAACAACTCTTTCACGGCAACGAAGATTTTGCAAGTACGTAGTGATAAGTTCATCAACGAAGTAATTTTAAAAATCAGACGCCAAGGTCGAAACTAGCTCTAGCACACAATAAAGAAAATGTGAACCGTCTTAAAACAAGAAAGAAGGTCTCCTTGTGTACCTGGAGTTTTGTTTTGTGGACATATGTTGCTGGTGGATAAAGTCGCACAAACTTAAACAATGTTGGATCGACAGAGAAATGACGATTTTAAGGGTTCGAGGAACAATGTATGTTTTATTTGAATAAAATATTATCTATGTATATATTATTGTTTTATAAAAACCCACTCCACCCCATGTCCTATAATATAAGACTTCGTAGATTCATATCGTTTGCATTCAACGTAAAATATCCGATAAAAAACGTAGATGTTATAGCAACTATAGGTCATCGTACGGTCTTCATAAATAAGCAAAACCCATAACGCAATAAGCGTGCCATAAAAGGCCCAGACATAACAAAATATAAAGCATTCCAAACGAGGAAACAAAAGCCTGAATGATTTGTGCACAAAACAACAAATGAGTAACAAATATGATACACAGTAACGAACGACAACCACTAAATTACAATCTCCTGATTTGGGATAGGCACATAAATAATGCGAGTCGAACATATTTTTCTGCGTTTTAAATTACACCACATACTTTCTTTATTCAAAGAATAAGTTCGAAAGTACATAATTATTACCAATTCACCATGATAAAGAAGGTTTATAATGTAATGTCTGTCGGATTCAAACTAATTAAATTTCTAAGCGATGCAAAATTTTAGATATTTAGCTTGCAAGTTAAAAAAAATACAGGGGAAATTGTCCGCATCTTTTTGCACCGAAGAATATCCGACGAAAACAGTATTTTTTTTATTTATCTATCACATTTTTGTTCAAAAAAGACATCGTGAGTTTTTAGTAAAAATTAACATTTAAGACTAGTGTGTGAAATGCATTGCCTCTTTTACAAAAGTATATTCACGAACGTAGCGAAAATGTATAAATTTCAATTGACAAAGAGAGGCACGTTTTTACTGACTTTTATTGCAAAAGAGAACTTTCTCTTTATACACAACATTTTGAGCAAGTACAATGTACTCTTACAGTCATAGAACTCCTGATCACTCCTCTCACGGTTTTCATAAAATTATTTCAGTGAGATCTA
The DNA here is from genome assembly GCA_017311375.1 of Mytilus coruscus. Classification (NCBI taxonomy): domain Eukaryota; kingdom Metazoa; phylum Mollusca; class Bivalvia; order Mytilida; family Mytilidae; genus Mytilus; species Mytilus coruscus. The sequence continues at coordinate 85,638,376 of CM029603.1, forward strand.
GTAAAATTTACGACTCCAGAATATCTTTCACAGTTGATTAGAATTTGAAACATCGGTACTAAATATATCATGCTGAAATTTTCAGTCTTATATGCACCGTCGGATTGTTTCCTTATATGACTATCAAAATACGGTTGTCAATCAAATTAAGAAGGCGGGACAAACGGTCATTGGTATCTAATGTACAAAGTGGTGAATAGCGGTGATGCTCAAACACATCGAATGACATTGTCATGAATAAATGACAATGTTGTATAAACAACAAAAGGGGCTACTACATAATCAGATTGTTTAATCCTAATTCAAAATAAAGTTGAAATTGACAAGCAGCGTTGTAACCACTGTCCTGATGTTGGGTGTAATAAGTTTATGTAAATAAACTCAACATAGATACCAGGATTGAGATTTTGTATTTGCGCCAGAGCTGGAGAAACCTAAAAAGCAATATGTACCATTCTCTGTTTTTTTTTATTGTTCCATTCATAAATATCCAAATTATAAGTTGCCAATATCAGTGGATGTGAGCATCTATAAGGAACCACACGGCCTTGAACAATGAGCAAAACAAACACCGTGTTGTATTCTTTAAAAAACACCAACATAACAAAACTTAAAACAATTCAAACGAGGAAACCAACAGCATGATGCGTAAACAATAAAAGAAAAAAATTATATGACAGACAGCAACCAACGACAATGAAATGGTTAATAATGATTGTTTCTTCATATAAGTGTCATCTTTTATCAACAAAAATAACTCGATCTGTTATTCGAAAACCGCGAAAGATGTGATTTAATGATCTTTCATTCTTCTAAACAGTCTGCAGTAAAATATCAAATGTGATGACGCTAAAATACTGAACAATTGTTGCATGCTTTTGGTTAGCCCCGATCACAGAAGACCTCAGATAGATGAGGGAACCAATGTATCACAGGAATTTTTTCTTCTTCAAAAACAACATTTAGCATGTCACAATTGACGACTGATCTAAGACTAATTTATCGAAAACTCACTCAACCACCAAAGATATTAACCACATGGTAAAGTTAACATATCAGGAAATGGTATAGTTAACATATCAGAAACGCTAACATGCATCAGTATGGTATTCAAAATAACTTAAAAAGTGGAAAGCATGACTAGCTTTGTTTTTTCTCCCTTACCTAGAGATCAAACGTATAGTATATATTTTTGTGGATTTGACTGCCATTATGTATAGCTAGTCTCCTATATATAATGCCAGTGCTTCTGTACTAGGATGATGTAAGTGGTATATCTTATTTGAAGATTTTCAATTCATAAAATCTTTGTAATTGTGTGTATTTATTAAAACTATGACTGTACAACTTCTCTTAGGAAATATTGTCCTTTGACGTTAGTTGTTACATTTGTTTTGTATTTGTATGCCCTTTTGGTTTTAGGCTCTCAAACCTTGAATCTGTTTATCATGTACTAGTACTTCCGATATTTGAACGCACTCAAGCTGATAACCCCATATCTGCCCGACTTGTGACGTTTGGTCGGGTTGATGATACAATATTATAAAATGCAATCTTATATACATTTTGTTGACTGTCTATATATGAATAAAGTATAAGCTTTTAACTGTTAAATATTGTTTCAGCAATTTTAATGAAAACCTGGTAAATTTCGTTTTTTTTTTCTGCACCAACCATAAGTTTTTAATTTCTACAATGAAAACCAAGGGCCCAATAACGCATATGATTTGTATACGTTTTTAAGAACAAAAATAGCTGAATTTATTGTGGATGAATTTACTATTACTGACTACAGCCATTTTTGAATATTTTTTTCTATTTAAAGTTTTTTTTAAAAGAATTTTGAAAAGCATAAGTTAGATACAAGTTTATAAACAATTTATAAAGTTAACATGAATGACGTTAAGAGTAATATCAAAAGATCCTGGAAAAATGTCATTGTTTGATAAATACATGGCCTTTTCTATATCGGTCGGTTTTCACCCTGAGACTGGCATATTAGCCTTAAGCTCTAGTCGAGGGTCTGACCTGACTTGAGGGGTTATTACTGAGGCCGATATGGAAAAGACCACGTGGTAATCTAGTTTTCTTATACTTCTGATGAACGAAACGAAGCATCCAGGTTGATAATCCAATGGCAGTCCAACCATGCACGTAACGTTAGACCGTACCTTTCGGTCATACTTTACTCAGTACTCGGAGTACAGAATTTGTGCTCTAAACATCAAATTAAACTCATATTCGAAATTTTTATGACCAGAAGGCCGGGTTATCAGTCTGAATGCGTTCGAACATCATTTGAAAACGTTTTAACCAGGTTGTTTTGTTATATATATATACAAGTCTAAATTGAAAACAACGTTCAAACCTATGATTGCGTTGGATAAAAACCGCAATTTTTATACGTGTGCATGCAAAACAAATTTCTTGGTAGAGAGGTCTAAATACAGCACAAACAGCATTTTCCAAAAGACCAAAAAAAGTGAAAAAGTATATTTTAACAAAACGCATTTGACTAGCAGGTCGAACAACGGATGTTCTTAAACCCTGCTGACTGCCATTGGCGATTGCAAAATAAACGGATCACCAGATGTAACAAAATGGATCTTAACTATTAATTTAATACCAAACAGAAAACAATAAACTTGCGGAAAAGATTGTATACCGCAAACAAAAGGTGCAAAAATTAATACACCATATCCGGGTTTCGACAATTAATGTCTCTTCAGTGATGTTAGGAATCGAAACGGTAGTTGGAATGCCATATATATATATACCATTCGTCTTCGGTTTATTACAGAAATACATATATCTTGGTTTATTATGTTATAAAGAAGTTGACACTTGATCACCGCCATTATGGAAGCAGAGGTTTCAAGTAAAACCGTTTTTTTTTCTTCTTCATCAATTTAATAGTTTCATTTCCTTTATATGTTTGTGCGTATATATTCGCAGATTGTTTTAACTAATCATTAAGGGGTATCATTTTGTATAGCTTGGAACAACGTTTGCATTTTAAACTATTCCAATATTTTCCGTTTTTTTCAGAGTGTCTGTACCAGTCCTGTGTAATAGAGGTAACATTGAGAATGGAAACGGGGAATTTGTCAAAGAGACAACAACCCGACCAAAGAGCAGAAAACAACCCAAGGCCACAAATTGGTCTTCAACACAGCGAGAAAATCCCGCACCCGGAGGCGGACTTCAGCTAGCCCCTGAACAATGTGTACTAGTTCAGAGAAAATGGACGTCACACTAAACTCCGAAACATGTAGATGAACCAAAAAAGAAAAAAAAAAAAATACAGGACTAACAAAGGCCAGAGGTTCCTGACTTGGGACAGGCGCAAAAATGCGGTGGGGTTAAACATGTTTTGTGAGATCTCAACCCTCCCCTATACCTCTAGCCAATGTAGAATAAACAAACACATAGCAATACACACAGTAAAACTCGGTTTAAAAGAAGTCCGAGTCCGATATTAGAATAGGTAACAGAAGAAACTAAGCAAAATGACAATGATCAACATGAATTAACAAAGGACTAACAGTTACTGACATGCCACCTCCTGACCTCAATAAAACTGATTGAAAGATTATGTCTTCATCATATGAAAATCAAGCACAACCCCTCCCGTTAGGGGTTTAGTATCATACCATCATAACATATACGAGAAGAACATAACCCGTATCATGCCAACAACTGGTTTTAGAATAAATGTGTTTATTTCCGATGCAAAGACCCTATGAGTGAATGAATATTAATTCCAAAAATGCCATCTTTAATGACCTGACAACAGTATCGTAACTATATCCCTTCTGAATAAGTCTGTTTAAAGGTTTGGTTGTAAGGTGAATGACGACATTTTTGTGCCTTACATAGAATAAAATTGAGAATAGAAATGGGGAATGTGTCAAAGAGACAACAACCCGACCATAGAGCAGACAACAGCCGAAGACCACCAATGGGTCTTCAATGCAGCGAGAAACTCCCGCACCCGGAGGCATCCTTCAGCTGGCCCCTAAACAAATAAGTATATTAGTTCAGTGATAATAGACGTCATACTAAACTCAAAATTATACACAGGAAACTAAAATTTAAAATGATACAAGACTAACAAAGGCCAGAGGCTCCTGACTTGGGACAGGCGCAAAAATGCGGCGGGATTAAACATGTTTTTTTGAGATCTCAACCTCCCCTATACCTCTAGCCAATGTAGAAAAAACAAACGCACAACAGTACGCACAGTAAAACTCAGCATAAGAGAAGTCCGAGTCCGATGTCAGAAAAGGAAACAAAAGAAAATAAACAAAATGACAATAATACATAAATAACAACAGACTACTAGCAGTTACTGACATGCCAGACCTCAATTAAACTGATTGAAAGATTATGTCTTCATCATATGAATATCAGGCACAATCCCTCCTGTTAGGGGTTTAGTATTATACCGTCATAAATATATGAGAAAAACATAACCCGTGTCATGCCAACAACTCGTTTTAGAATAAATGTGTTAATTCCGATGCAAAGACCCTATAAGTGAATCAATATTTAAGCCAAAATATGCAATCTTTAATGACCTGACAACAGTATCGTAACTATATCCCTTCTTAATAAGTCTGTTTAAAGGTTTTGTTAGCTTTTGAGGTGAATGCTGACATTTTTGTGCTTTGTAAAGAATATTACCATAAAAGATTGGATGTGAAATACCCGAACGTATAAGATGTCTGCATGTTGAGTTATATTTACGAATGATGTCCTTATACCGATGATAAAATTTAGTAAATGTTTTGACATGTTTGTGATATCGAAAAGCCTGGTGTAATAATTTTTCAGTAATACAGAGATTTCTTTCGTTAAAATCAAATACGTTGTAACATACACGAGCGAATCGAACAAGTTCAGATATAACACCATAAGATGGTGTCAAGGGAATGTCACCATCTAAAATTCGAAAATTAACAAGATCCAGGAAAGGACAGTGTTCATTGTTCGTATTAGCTTTATTTAAAGTAGAATTAATTGGAAAATTTTGATATAAAATCCCGATAATTAATATGAATTGTAAACGTGGTGATACCATGTATATATGAAATAATCAGAGAAAGTCCTGTAACTTTAATGCATACCTTCTTAGGACCAACAGTCTCCAATGCTTAAAAGCAGATATTTAGATAAAAAATCATTAACAGATTGAAGTACATACCAAAGTTTCAAGCAATATTTTAAAATTTTGACGAAAATTAAGAAAATACTACAATTAGCATCTTCGTGAGAATTCAAGCAGAGCTATATTAGGAAAATTGTTCAAATATGGCTTGTAAATTCAATTTAATGCCATCTAACTATTTTGATCTGATCGTCACTGATGAGTCTTATGTAGACGAAACGTGCGTCTGGCGGCGCTGAGGTTGCTTCAGGAAATAATTTCAAATACCTACTCCCATTCACGTTTCTCACCAGTGATTATCAGGATACATGCTCTCTTTTCGGTAGAGAGCATATGGTTACTTCAAGATGTCTATTTTGGTGATATTCTATTGTTGAAATGATGTCTCCGTTTTGTTTTCCGAACATTAAGTATATGATGCAACAGAAAAGGTCAGATTTTTTACTCTTTTTGTCATATCTTTTAATCAAATATTAATGTGTCAAATGTTTCAGTACATGTAATTGTCTGTGTAACACAAACAAATAAAATAGGGTCTGGATGGAGTTTACAGAATAGAGAATAATAGATCAAGAGACAAATGGGCAAACAATGAATAAATAAAGAATAGAGAATAATGGGCAACCTGAATAAAGAATAGAGAAAAAAAGCATAAAAAATAAAAAAAAAAAAAAATATATAGACATTATAAAAGACCCCATCCAGACTCTCATAAAGAAGACTAAAACCGGGTCTGGACATGCGTAGCTCCATGCAATTGATTGAGGTTATATGTATACGGTAGCATAACTGATAATTCCCTTTCACTGATGCCAAGAAAAGTTTTCCATGTAAAATGAGTGTTGGAAAGTTTCAAACTATCGGCAATCAGAAAGTTGCTATAATTATGGCAAATGTAAAAATTGCTTACTCGCTACAACTTAATATTATAAAGCTGCAGACCAAATATTAAATCATTCCCTTCAATAGGAGCCGAGAAAACTTTGACGAAAAATTTCCTTGTAAAATTAGTGTTGTAAAATTTCAAACTATCAGCAAACAGGAAGTGGCTACATGGCAGATGTAAAAATTGCTTACCCGCTACAACTCAACACTATCAAGCTAAGGCCAAATATAAAATCACTCCCTTTTATAGAAGCCAAGCAAACTTTGATCAAAGTTTTCTTTCAGTCGGACGAACTGAGTCGAGGGTTTACTAGACCTGCTTCCCCTTAGGCGACGCAGGTAAAAAGATGTTTAAATAACATTTGGATGATTATGTTCTGTATAATTATAGCGAATATTGCTTGTTTTTCTACACTGACAATACATCTCTTTCATTGTTACATATAGTACATTACAGTACTTAATTTAAAAAAAAAGTTTGTAGAAATATCATTTCAAAAGTATCACTGTTTCTGCGATGAATATGAAATCATCCGATAAGATGTAAGAATATTTTGCTTATTCCAAATGTTATTGTCTACCGCATAGCCAGAAATCTTGCCCATACATAAAAAGTTCTGCAAAATCTACATCCAAATCGACCGCGTCTTAAACTTCATTCAAAACAAGACCAACTTCGTTTTTTCTGGAGTAACAGTGCAAATCTCGATTTAACTTTTCCAGAGGGACATTCTGAGTGTTTTTAGTTGTTTATCTTATATCATGCTAGATACGTTTTCACGGATCCCTGGACATGTTGTTTACAAATTGGACACCTCTTCATGGACGGAGCGCAGTGCCCACATGTTGCTAGATGACCACATGGAAGGAAGACAATGCTGACCTCTTCTTCCAAACAGACTTTACACATAAGTAAATCTTTGTAATTAATATCATCGGCAGTAGGATCTAACAAGAAAACAAATATAGATATAGGAAGATGTGGTGTGAGTGCCAATGAGACAACTCTCCATCCAAATAACAAATTATAAAAGTAAACCATTATGTATGTATATGTGTCAGTTAGTTATATTATAGGTCATTTTCGTGTCACAAATATGAGAAAATAGCCAATAATGGCACAACTAGGTCAATTAAGTGGTAATTATATACGATTAGGTCCATTATGTTCTAAATATGATATTTAATTGCCAACTTTTACAGAAGCATGTTATAACAAAAATACCGAGCTCCCATGGACAATTCAAAAAGGGAAGGTCCATAAAAACTGACAAAACCTAACGCTCGACTATATCAACCAACCTAACGACTTGAAAAACAACTGTCATATTCCTGACTTGTAGGTTCAATTTCAGAAGAAAATGGGGGGTTAAACCTGTTTATATAGCTAGCTAAACCTACCACTTGTACGACAATTGTATATAGTTCCGTTATATTATCAAAATTGTGTGAACATCCAAAACAGACATAATTGGTTACCGTGACAATAAATGGGATTCAGCAGCCAAAATTCTGTAACCATACATAATATAATTATCATTAACTTCACAGTCCACTATATAAATATTGTCCTCTCACTAGATAATTCAAAGTTTGGTGACTTTGTTGAACTCATATATCCCATCGGACTTTTAGATAAAGGATGTAACAGATACAGTTATATCTGTCTCATAACTTGACCTTCATCTAGAAATTCACAATGAGGGTGGGTTGAGAACAAAACTGTAAGACGAAAGATGATTTCAGCTTCCCAATTGTGAACTTTCCATTTCTATGCAGTAACATTCCAGCAGCGCCTGCATATGGAGTATATATCTCACAGTTGATACGATATTCTAGAACTTGCATTGCCTATCATAAAATCATTGATAGAGGGTTGCTGTTTACTCAAGGAAGCTATCAAACCAAGGGTTCCAAGTGGTAAAGTTGTAGTCATCCCTTCGAAAACTTTACGAGTGCCATCACGAGTTGGTTGACTGTTATGGAATATTTGTTTCACAGAAGACAACGGATATGTTCCAATTGTCGTAACAACAATCCCGTCATATTTTCTTCGAATATGAAATTACAAAATTTGTACTAACAACAACGACGGGTGCCACTTTTGCAGCAGGATCCACTTACTTTCCAGGAGCATCTGTAATCACCCCTGGTTTTGGTGTGTTTCGTATTGCTCGGTTTTAAGCTTTATGTTGTGTTTATATATTATTTATCTTTTGATCGTTTTTTTTGTCATGTCGATGTGAGTTTATCTTCGGCTTATGCGTTTGCATATTCCTCTGGTATCATCTGTCTCTCTTTTGATTAAATATCCCAAAAATCTTGAATTAAGACTAATATGTTCCAAATATCATAAAATGACTCCATCAATATTCAAATACAAGCACCTTTCAGTCATGACAAATATATATATGCACTAAACATTTCAAGAACAGATGCACGCAATAGTCTCCTCATACAACTCGCGCTTCGTTTAAAATAAATGAAGATAACACTTTAAAATTGTATGAGTCCGAAGCGCTTTTCTGGATTTTCCTTCATCGGGAACACCGGCCCAAAGCTAAATAATTGCAAGCCAAGAATGCGTAAGTACCGAAAATGTGAAGAGCTATATGACCAAGAGAGACATAAAAATGATATCATAATCCATCTAATGTCAATTTCGTTTCTTAATAATGTATGTATTAACACATACACGAGGTATGTTATAAATCATGTTGTGTAAAGTGACATTTGCACTGTGGTTATTTTATAATAAAAAAAAATCATGAAATATGAAAAAAGATACGGAGACAAAATAATGAGTAATCCGTTAACACATCTACCTTAATATTAAGCTAAACCAGTGCGTCATTAAATAAAACATGCAATACTTTTACATTCACCTGTTGATTCGAGTTGAACACACGACATTTGGCTTTGTGTGGAGCTGGTTACTGATTTAAGTACTTCGGACGATCTCTTAGTACTAACGTCTCTTTGCCTTGGTTTCTGTGTAGTTGATAAATCAGCTGTTGGACTTTCAGTTTGTGTTATTTGACTTATATTTGATTTTCTGTCTTCAATTTCAAGTACCTTTTTCATAAGCTGTACAGCAGAAATGTCAGTTGTTTCTTAAAAGAAAGGTTTGCAATAGATTTTAGGACATTGGAATTATAAAATGATGTTACAATCTCACACGTGATTTGTTTGGTAAGTGTTTGAAAATTACTTGAAAACAATATCTATTTAATATATTGCTAAGCCTTCAACCCATATTATGCTTTTCATGTGAAACCAATTGTATCACACAGCGGTAAAATCCGATCAGTAAATTTTGATAGGGATCATAATTAGAAGAGACAACACTATCCATTACGTTTTTAAACTTACTTTGTTCATGCACGACCTCTTTGTAAGCTTGTCTAATAATCTCTATAGTGTAACCCATTTCTTTAACACTTCTCACAGAAATAAGTCCTTCAATGTCATTTTCAGTTTCGGATGAATTCTTATTGTGAGGGGTAGCATCATCGCCGACTGCGTCACTAGTATTTTCCTGAAAATAAAAATATATCTTCGTTGAAGTTTAAGAATCATATTTTTGTCATGTAAAAATCTGCTTGTTTGGATGTTAGAATACCTTCTCATTGAAATTTATCAAAATATGTTTCGTCTAAAGAACACGATTTTTCTCCTTTTTGTATCTGTTAGATCTTGTGCACCTGTAACACCAGTCAATCTTTGTCCTTTGTGTTTCATCATTCGAAGTTTCAGAATGAAAAGGATTGCTGGTAATCTCATACATAATAATACAAAAATAAAATAGCTTTACACAACTGGATTGGTATATACTTTTAGTACGTATTTTTTTTCGTATGAATGGATATTCTGATTGTTGGCACGGGTCAGCAAATGGTTTAAAAGAAAGAAGTTATTTGAAAACTAATTTTGTTTTAAACCGATTCAGTACGGGTGTTGTAAACCCAGTAATGGTACTGATTTCAGAGCGCCTACCATTTTTTTCTAGTAATCGTCATCGGGTAAACCTAATTGAGAATAAACGTTTTGTAAGCCAAAATATAATAACACTTATTTAATCTTTAAAATTAGTTAACCTGTTGATTTGGTTCTTCTGTCAGTTGGTCTACCATACTTTGGACGATCTGGATAAACTCGTCACCTTTATTTTGACGTAAAAATGTACATTGGGGGAACCAGTGGGCGTGTTCGACCCAAGAATTATCTTCAGCCTCCCAGCTTGTCAAACCACCTCCACAATGGAAACATCTGACAAGATCATTAATACCTGAGAAATATCAAATAATCAAACAACGGTTAGATTGATTTGTAACTTTCTGACTTTTTAAATTTATTTATTGGTGTGTTTATTTTAATTTGATTGCTACGTATAAACCATAGACAGACAACCTTTGAAATTCTTATCCAAATACAATGTTGATGCAGTTAAAACAAGTGCAACTCAACCAAAACATACAAAAGTCATTATCCCTTATGCCAAATAGTTGAATAACGTCTTATTTTGGTAGGTCAATCAATGTTGCATGGTCAGAATTTTCAAACTGATAAATTACATGTTGAAAAAATAAGAAAATATATATATATATATATATGAAATGTTATGTTTCCTTGAATCCTTAAACATTTTGTTATTCCATAAAGAAATATGACTAAAGAAGAATAATAGATAATAGCAAACTAGACTGCAATTTACTGCAAATGAAGCCTTCACAGACTGACAAATACAATTAATGATTACTGGCAATGCAATCAAATTTTAAATTTTGTACCTGTATAAAAGAATCCAGCTCTTGCCAGATTTTCAGGGGACTGTGGATAATGCGACGGCCAGTTGTTGAAGGTTTTCAATCTCTCGGACATTATGGTGTTGTGTGGATATCTTGGGTTAGTGTATGGTATCATGGATGATGAAGAAGGCAAGCTGTTTGATGGTGGTGATCTGTGGATAAAATAACCACTCTCTGTTGTGTTGCCGCTGTCCGAAGAATCATTACATGAACTGGTTGTTAAAATGGCGTTGTTTTTAGGATTAATTTTGTCTTGTTTCGATAATTCATCTTCGGATGGAGTTTTAAATTCCTATCAAAAAAATTAAATAGGTAAATAAGAGCAGTATAAGTACTGAAATGAACACTTTTGCAAAACAAAAAAGACAAAAAAAAAAAAAAAAACATAACTTGTTTAGTTTTAAACTATTTGTGATTTTCAATTGCCATTGATTAAATCGCTATATATTATATGTTTCTACATTAGAAAACAGTTTACGCAAGACCAAACTGTTTATTTTGAATGAAATCAAGATTTGTATTTTTTTCAGTCAACATTTTTTCAACAACGATATGTGGGTTATTTCACAAATTGGGCGCTTTATTGTAGAACATGACATAAGTCTTGTTTATTTGATTTACAAAATATGTGTCGTATTACTGCAGTCTGAAAATTGTTTTAGTACACCTGTCGAACAAACAAGTAATATTATGATTTTATTGTTGCAATTGTTTTAAAGATGTGTTTAAGTCAATTTATGACTTTTTAATTAACCGATCATGTTTCAAATTTAAGCACATTTACTGAACACAAAATTTTAGATGATGGTGGATGGCTACTTATCGTCAAGCGGCAAATCAAATGTATATTCAGGACGAGAACATGTTAATGAGAAATGAATATTAACCCTGCTTTGTACGTGACCGACACACTGAGTCGGATTTTTAACGTGCTTGTTCACAAGGTAACAACCCACAGGAAGACATGTCACTCTACCCGGAAACATTAATCTGACGCCGAGCCGACCAGTCTTCTTACTTAGTAATACTGTGTGCTTAGCGGAGAAGCAGTAAATATCAATTGTAAAGTCTTTGGTTTGACCCGGCCGGGGATCGAACACACCACTTCCCACACTCGAGGCGAATACACTACCACGAAACCACCGAAGTGTTTAAAAATCTTAGATACTAAAGTACATTGTATTCTTTGTTGTATTAAACATAACAATGCATTATATTAGATTCCGTAATGAAAAGGGTAAACACCATTGAAATGTTTATCTTAATAGGTTCTAACGCAGAAACTATTGTTCAAAAGGACTTATAAAAAATACAACTCAGAACATCATAACATAAGAAGCGCATTATGTCTATGTACAAATTTACTGAAAATGTCGGCATCAATGATTTTATATAAAATAGGGGCGCTGACTACTATGCTGATGCTACTTTCGGCTGTTTTATCGACCCAGTAGTTTTCAAAACTGGTCAACGATACTAGGCGTTTAATTTGGTACGCGCGTTCCCTCTACATAAGTCGAATCTGTGGCGCTTGAATGAAACTGTTGGAAGGCCAAACCAATAACGAAGTATTAGAGAAATAGAACCAAAAATTCCAGAATACGTCCCAAATTTGGCTAAGACCATCGTTACCTGGGGCGCGAATGAAAGAACCATTCGTGTTTTAAAAGATTTCAACATTTTTGTAACAATACAGTTACAGTAAATGACCACATAAATGATAATTCATGCCAGCAAGAAGCATAGACTAAAGAGCTGGTTCGTTCACAAGCAGTTGCGTCAACACAGGGGTTGTTAAAATCGTCACATATACCACGCATATACCTTCGATGGATTTGGCTATTTTTAGGTCCTTTTTGGTCGTATAGCTCTTCAACTGTTTCGGTTCTTATACATCCTTGGCTTTCCAATATTTGGCATTGAGCGTTCCTGATGAAGGTAAATCCAGAAAAGCGCTTCGGACGCATGAAATTTATAACGTGTTGTTTTCATTTTTTATAATCTAAAATTGCCTTTTGACATGAAAAATTCAAATTTGTGATAGAAACATTTAAATATAAATGTATAATTCTATCAGTTTGTAGAATGGAGCTTTTCATTTTATGAATATGAAACAAGTAACTAGGACATTTGCAAAGATGTGAAGATGTCGTTGAACTTTAAAAAATTCTCTTGTTAAATTGGGATAAAAATGTTGTATATCTAACCAATATTTATGCAAATAAACAAAAATTCAGCATTTAAATTCTTGTTGTCCTTTTAGAATACATTGTCTTTAAAATCCTGTCCTTCTTAATGTGTTATAGTAAATTTGTCTTATTTTGTCCGACTTAGACTATTTGATTGCTGTGTAGTACGTAACACCCCTCAACAACCAACCGACGACATTTTTCATATTACATTTCATAACTTTATCTAATACAATCTGATTAAATGCATGTCCTTTCAAAAATCTGACAACTCTCGATTTTACTTTCTGTTTTATTACATTTGTTTCTCGGATGCCTCAGTTGCTGGGTGGTATAAGAGTTTCATCTACAGGGATCAATAGCATGTTACAACTGACGTGGTGAGTTCAAAGCCTGCTCATAACGAGGTGTGCTCGACTCCGGTAAATTGACAAGTATTGCGAGAATTCCTGGCAAAAATCGCTAACCAATTCCTTAAGGGTACTCCTCCACCAATGAAAACTGGGCGTTATGATAGGACAAACGTTTGTTAAAAGTAGCGTTTAACACCACCAAAAAAATCTTTGTTACAACAAATGATAGAATTAGATATGCGGGGACAAATTTTTGTTACCACAAATGATAGAATTAGACATGCTTCATATTTTTGTGCCTGTTTCTAAAATTTGACCGATAGTGTTAGTTGAATTTAGTTAACTTTCCATTTGTATGTTGTAGAAACATGCAAGAATCCAATTGATACTACATTGCAAGGCGTACTTTTCTTATCGTGATTTCCTTAATAAGGTTGCTTACAAGGAAACAATTGAGCCAGAAGTTCTTGATGCTAATGTTGAGGTTATCTTTTTCGAAAGTTTAACAAACGCCTCAAGGGGTTGGGTAACGTAATGAAAACTTTATGTTGCATATAAGTTCAAGTTTGTGTTCGACGTTTATTAACTATGATACCGTCTGTCCTATTTTCGAAATTTATGACTTTAACGAACGGTACGAGCTCATCCTAGGTTCGTGTTGCTCAATGTTTAATTTTCTGTGTCGAGCTTTGTGGGCTGTTTTATGTCTTTTTCTTTTCGCCATGGTGTTGTATGAATTCGTCGTCTTAAAGGTTTTGCCCCTTTAGTATTTTCCGTTTTTTCATTTAATCATGAATATTTTAATGAACGTTTTGTTTGATACCATTCTGTCATAATTATGATAAATTACGCAGTATTATTTCTATGAACTATTCAATAATGACTCTTTCCTTACGGTAACACTAAAGTACCCCCTAACAAGTTTTATGGAGGCCATCATGATTTGATTGACCGGAATGAAATATCTAAGTCAAAGATGATCACGAATATGTTTTACTTGGCGAAGCCACACTTCTGTACTCTTTTCTTTGAAATTTAGAATTTCAGAACGCAACTTATCACCGACATTTTTACTTTTAATGAGCAACACGACCGATTGCACAAGTGGATCATAAACGTGTTTCGCTTAGGTTCCTGTTGTATAATATTTTCTTTTCTGTGTTTTGGGGACTGTTGTTGTCTTAAATTGTTATCCATCTGATTGTGGTGAAAATGGTAAGATTCTATGTAGCAATTGCGCCTGCATATGGAGTATATATCTCCAGTTGATACGGTATTAAAGGGCTTGTGTTTCCTATCATGATCGCTTTCAAAAAAAAAAAAAAAAAAAAAAAAAAAAAAAAAAACAGCTGTTGCTGACAATAATGCTGTTGTTGAACCAAGGATTCCTAGTGGTTCACATGAAGTCAATAATTCGAAAGTTTTACGGATACAATAGTGATTTGGTTGACAGTTATGGCAAATCTCTGTCACCAATGACCACGGATATGTTCCAATTGTCGTAGGTACAATCATGCCCTCTTTTATGACATTACCGAATGAGACTTTTGGGTTCGTGTTGCATATTTTTCTACAAAGCGCTTTGTAAAAATGTTGTTTGTCTTTTCGTCGTTATTCGTTTTTTGAATGGTTTCTTCGACTTATGATTGATAATTGTCCCTTTGGTATCGTCTGTCTCTTTTTTAATGAGCATTGGTTATCATGACTACAGATATTTGATCAAATATCTTTAAATCATCAATAATTTCCAAAAATTGGTTTTTAATGAAAAAGTCGATCGTTTGTCGAAAAAAATATTTTTCATGCAAAGTTATCTGAACTTTATTTTGTTGTTTTAATGTGATCGACTTTTAGATAATATTTCTGCTAAAATCGGTGTTAGGGAACATCTTGAACTTAAAGTTAGATGTGAGTACTTGCTCCATGAAAGCATTTTAAAAATGAGGCGAAAAATAGCAAAGGGACATTAAAACTCATAAGTCGAACATAAACTGACAAAGCCATGGACAAAAAAGAAAAGACCAATGGACAACAATACACAAAACACAACATAGAAAACTAAAGACTGAGCAACACGAACCCCACCAAAACTCGGGGGTGATCTCAGGTGTTCTGGAAGGGTAAGCAGATCCTGATCCACATGTGGCACCCATTGTGTTGCTCATGTAAATACAAACCCAGTGATGAGTCTAATTCGGTAGGTCACATTCAGGGAAAACAGGACGGGATTGTGGTAACGAAAACTGGAACATATTCTACGTCATCTGTGAAACAGATATTTCATAACGATCAACCAACTCGTGATGGCGCCCGTAATATATACGAAGGGATGAATTCAACTTCATCACTTGGAACTATTGGTTTAATAGCTTCCATGTGAGCAGCAACACTCTATCATGGAAATCTTGAAAGGAAACATAAGCCGTAAAATATCGTATCAACTGGGAGATATATACTCTGCATGCATTTACGGAATGTTAAAATACATAATTCTTTTTTGTGATTATGAACTTGAAATAAAAATATCACATATATCGTTATATAGATATAAGAAGATGTGGTATGAGTACCAATGAGACAACTCTCCATCCAAGTCAAAATTTATAAATGTAAACCATTATAGGTCAAAGTACGGTCTTCAACACGGAGCCTAGGCTCACACCGAACAGTAAGCTATAAAGGGCCCCAAAAATTACTAGTGTAAAACCATTCAAACGGGAAAACCAACGGTCTAATCTATATAAAACGAGAAACGAGAAACAATTATGAACCACATCAACAAACGACAACTACTGAACATCAGATTCCTGACTTAGGACAGGTGCAAACAAATGCAGCGGGTTTAAACGTTTTAATGGTACCAAACCTTCACCCTTTTTCTGAAACAATAGTGTAACATCACAACATAGAAAGACACACTATAAAATATCAACTGAAATAGTTTAACTCAATCAAAGGACATAGTAACACCATTGAACATACACTGAACAAATAAATTTGACCTATGATACAATGTAAATTCAAAATAAATAAACTAAGGAAGATGCCTGCTTCACATCTTGACTTACATAAATTATATAATTTAGGATCAGTCGTTAAAACGACTGGCGAAAAAAGCGATAATTTCAGAATTTTCATTGTGAACTTTCTATTTAATATGCAGCAACATTCTAGCAGCATCTGCATGTATGTAGTATAATCTCCAAGTTGATACGATAAAACTATTAAAGAATTAAAAATAATAAAATTTTTACTTACCATTTGAAACTCGACGAGTTACACACGGCTAGTGGATCAGAAGATGATTTCTTTAAGCCTATAAAAGTAGAAAAAACTAAACGACTGCTTCCATCATTTTCATCATAGTTATAATGTTTTAATCAATCATGTGTGATACATGTATATGTTTACATAATATTTTCATTACTAAAAATACAACAAGGATCTATATGTTATCAATTGGTCAAACTTTAACTAACTTTTATTACCCGAGGAATAGTATTTCGGGTCCTAAATGCTCTTCTGCTTCGTACTATATTTGGCCTTATTTTTATTTTTTTTTCGAGCGTCACGGGTGAGACTATTGTAGACTTGTAGACGAAACGCGCGTCTTGCGTTCAAAATTATAAGTCCGGTATCTATGAAAAGTTTATTGTATAAGAAAAATAGAATTTTTTGTGGAAGACTTATTAATTTCTTATTAAATTTATGAGAATACATGATAATGAATTGTCTGTTATTTTTTTTTTTGACTTAATAGACATATCAAGGATAGTTATTACTATACTGTTTGCGTCAAGTATTT